>OZ023265.1:107821910-108091910 GCA_964006375.1 Tillus elongatus
CAAGAAGTTAATTGGCAGAATTCTAGATTATCTGAAAAAACTATCAGTTTAATAAATATAGCGTGCAAATTATTATTTTATTTATTTACCTGTAATTTTTATAACGACCGTTTGAACTGCTCTAATAATTATTCTGTTAGCAAAAGCCATAATCCTAAATGTAATTGATAGCTTTAATGTTTAATGCAAACGTATATTTGTTTTAACGATGTTTCCGTTTCAAAGAAATTAGCACCTATATTTTTATACGTTCATCTTGATGTTAACTGCTGTTTCTGTATCACGCAAACTTAAAAAACCTGGTAAGAAACCTACGTGACCAATGTACTGGCGTTGCAATTATTTACATTTCTTAACAATTATAAAATAAGTGTTTCATAAATACACGATATATTTCGTTTAATGAAAAATAAATCACATAATATAATAGTAATATATTTTACGTATAATCTTGTGATTAAATAACATCGTTTATAATTCAAACAAATAACGTAAGACTAAGTAACTTGAATGGCAATAATACTTGAAACGTGCATATTTGGAAAAATGAAACAGGCGGACGAGGAGAAAGCTTTCTAGACAACCTGGCCCAATTGCTGAAGTGTGTTGACATGGTTGCGACTATAAAGTGACATTTCGTTTGCGCTGTGATAATGAGATCGAGTTTCGGTTCTTCCTGTTCAGCGCCACAAGTCAGTTTTAAAAACTGAAAGTTACTAATGTATTAACACACAATATTTGACTCGTGAAATATGTTCTTTCTATTAAGGTGAGCAAGCAGGATTCGCAGTAAAATTCGGTAATTGTATAGTGGCGAATATAGGATGTTAAAGAACCAAAACAAAAACCAAAAACACACCTACTGTATAGGTGAAGCCGTTAGTTTATGGGTGACTAAACAGATAAGTAGCTTTCACAATTTTGCACTGCATGGCAAACTCTACAAGTTGGTCATCAAGTATTTTCCAAATAGTCAATAATCTTAAAAGTCTGGACGTAGCAAGTGCGCTAGAGAAGTTAATTTTCATAAAAACGTTTTAATAGCAAATATGATTCTCTAATGCAAGCAGGCATCAATCTGGTTTCCGGTATAGCATAATAGTAGAAAATGTATCATAATTTTATCAAAATTACTTATTGCACACCATATAATTAACGTATAGAATTTTTTCTCGTATCTTGTATAATAACCATTATATTGAGTTTTACCGTAGAAATGAGTCACCCTGTATATATCTACACAGATAAAAACTGAAAGTAAACCAGATATGGATTCTAAGGGGCCTAGTTTGCGCTCATTTGAAAATTAGCTAAACATTATAGACCGTTAAACAATAGACTTAACTAAACCTACAGCCAAAGCATCAACTTAAATAAAGCTACAGCCAAAGCATCAGAGAAAGGGTCTATTTGAAATGAATTTTCTGTAAACATTTGAGTAAAATGAAGGACAATGACGTTTGAAGCTGAAACTTCGGAGTCTGCAGAACACTCTTCTTGCGACATTTTCTTTAAATAATCCGTACTTGTTTCAGGTTCTTCGCCTAAATGTTGCGAATTTTGACGTTTCAAATCGCGACTTTGACGTTTTGAGGAAAACTCCAAATTTTTTTCTTTAAATTTTTGTCTTTAAATTATCTAAAGAAATAGACCCAGTTTCAAAACAAATATATACAATGAGTGAAGATTGGAACCTGTGATGAGCACTGGTAAGTAAAATTTGGAGAACCCAATTACCGCAATACGGTTTTAGACCTGAGGAACAGCTTCTCCATCCCTCTGGTGACGCTAACTTTGTTAGCGAAACGATCGTCAGGTCTAAAAACTGTACTGTGATGAATTTTACTTAAATATATACAATTTTAATAGATTCCGTACGAGCATCTCACAGATTTTAAACTTCACATATTTAACTTATAAAGAGATCACCCTCTTAATTATATAATTAAATTATTTTTATTACCTTAACTTTATATGACATTCCATTCTATACAATGTTTCCTCATTCCATCTTGCTTCAGAATTCGTTTAAAACAAATTAAAATTAGGAATATTTTTGTTCCTCCTGTTCAGCTTTTTATGACATTTTTTATGTATATAGGCTGTCACGGGTACGATTAAATAATTGTAACATTTTCTGCGTTACGATGGCGTAAACGCGAAAAAAAAAAGAAAAGACATGGATATCTGTATTTAGTACTGTCAAATGTTAAATAATTCTATGCAATATCTTTCTGTCGCACCATCAAATAATGAAAAAATTCTTTTTTTTTAACTTTTCTTAATATTATTTTGACTTTCATACTTAGAGCCTTGATTGTTCAGTGGTAATAACGTGTGCCTCTGAACTGGAGGATACTGGGTTCTGTCCAAAGGTTCTCCCTTCACTTTTTCAGTACACACTGTAACATTAACATCAACCGAGGTTGTGGCATTGTATTTGAGCCAGTTGAAGGTCTGCACGTCCCGCCATTCGGAGGGGGCGTAAAGCGCTCGATGCGATGTCCAAGCGATGTTGGGCACGTTAAAGATCCCTACCCTCCTTACAGAAAGGCTGGGGTTCGGCAAAATTTCCAGGATAGTGAGGTGAAACTTGCGTCGGTGATTGGCCATGGTAGCGGAAATAGACAGACGTTAAATAAACACACACACACACACTTTCATAGTGCATCTGCTAAATTTTCACCCACTGGTATACCTATCTATATTACAGATTTCTAATAATAACATTACAGCTTGGGTGGTCCAGGGGTAAGAACGTAAGGGTCTCAGGTTCGATTCCCCGTAGAAACGTCACATTATTTTTCAGGACATATCGTAAATTACTGTCAACCGTAGTTGTGACATTGTGTTAGCAAGTTAAATGTTTGCACGTTCGGCCTTTTGGAGGGATATGCCTTTAATGTACATTACAGATTTCTAATAATACCATTATAGCCTCGGTGGTCCAGGGGTAAGAATGTATGCCTCTGGATCAAAGGGTTCCAGGTTCGAGTCCCTGTAGAAAGGTCAAATTATCTTTCAGCATACATCGTAAATTAACTTCAACCGTGGTTGTGGCATTGCGTGTGAGAAAGTTACATGTCTGCACGTACGACGCTTCGGAGGGAGGGTTAAGTCGTCGGTCCCGTGTACCATACGACATCTCAGATGGAACAGTCACATAGTTAGTTTAGCTAAAAAACTGAGATGCTTATTCTTCAAACACATGCAACGTCTAATAGATTAAAACACCTAAGACTGCTATATTCCACATTGGTGGCATCTCGCTTGCGATATGGCATTCTTGCTTGGGGCGGCACCGCCCACACTCATATATGTAAGTTAGGGCCTCTACAAAAAAGATTTCTGAAATTGATTTACCACAAGCCTAACACATATCCTACAAAGCAACTTTATTTAGAAACTGGGGTGATGGATATTTCGTAGGTATACAGCTATGCACTGATAATGAACATTAGGAAAAACCAACATTTGCTACAGCGAATTGAGCACTCATACAGCACTAGAGGTCATGAAAGCTTGTGGATAACTTATCGGGCTACAAAAAGGATTGGATAAACCTATTCTCAATACAACAATATTAGACTTTGTAATGGTCTTTCGGGCAGTTTAAGATTATTGACTGATATGAACTGGTTTAAAAGGCAACCTAAGGCCCTGGATCCTGAGTTAAAACACGGCATTGAAGAGGGCTCTTAATCCTGACTCCTGACCCCGAGTATGTGGGCGGTATTGGGGATGTTTATATGTGCACCGTTTCTGATTTTTGATGCCAATGACTATTTGATGCTTTTAATTTTGTATTTTTGTTGGAGTATTTCTGTGATATGCAACATATATGAGGACTGTGTCCTGCAACTGATTTATGTGTGGTTGGTTGTTTGGTTTCTAGTATTGTTTACTTTGACGTTTTTGTATTGTTTCTTTGTATTATTTAGGCCGGTAAGTGTTAGTTATGTTATTTTATTTTATTTTGACTAGTTTACTTGACGATTTTATATTATTTTGTATTGTTTGGACTGGTAATAGTTAGTTATTTAATGTTATTTAGACTAGTTAAATGGGCAACTCACAGTTAGTGTTTTTGTTGGTGTGCCCGATCATGTGTGCTCAGCGATGTGCACGCGTCCACGTGCGCAGTGATATAGATGCCCACACTCAAGTGTATCACTTTCGTGGGCGGTACTGCTGTATGCGTCGCTGCTGAGTGTGCATAGGCTAGCCTGTAGACAAACTGTATATGTTTTCCTAAGTCCAATTATTTGTTATAGGTTGGTTATTATACATTGAGCACGTTAGATATCCATACCCATACTTACAGAAGTGATTTGGTAAAATTGTTAGGAGAGTTAGATGAAACTGCTCCCTGGCGTCGGTGATTGGCCATAATCACGGAAATAGGTTGACGTTGAAGAAACAAAATACACATAATAATAACGTTCAATTTACACATGCCCCATCATGTGAACATTGAAAAGAGCATATATCATAGCGCCTTCTTTTTCAGTAACTCTACTGCAGCATTTTTAGTGCCACCATAAAAGCAACTACTGGGACAATAATCAGTGCAAATCGTCTGGTGCGCATTTTTCACCAGCGATACTATGTAGATATCCTTGTCGGCGACAGGTCGCTTCTGCTGCAAATTTGTTGTTTGAAAAGTTATAAATTTAGAGCAAGAGATAGAGACAGGCATATATCTGCATGTGGGGCTACGTGCAGTACACATGTCTGTATTCATAAATCCTGATGCAGTCACTTATCTCTAGCCACAGCAACATATCGGCATTAGAACGTCCATCAACCGGCAGTTCAATGCAATCGCACCAATCTCATCTCATCATGTTGTGCTGGAGGTAGGACTGTTGTACCTCTGGCTTGTGCCCTCAGAAATACACACATACATCAGACCGTTCATTACAAGCACAGATCAGACGAGTAATGCTGCTATCGATATTAGTTAAGTAACTAATCATATTAGATACAGCTACTGACGCAATTTACTGCAATAACCTTATCAATGCCTTGATATACTTACTTCAACATGCATGATGATTTCCTATTAACGGGGAAAATGAAAGAACAGATTGCCAACGAGTGAAGATTGGAACCTGTGATTCGCACTGATAAATACAATTCATCCCAATACAGTTTTTAGACTTGACGTTGGTTTCGCTAACAAAGTTAGCGTGATCAGAGGGATGAATAAACTAAGCAAATAAAAACTCCTATTTAGATGTTAGTTGTTAAGCAGTGGCCAACAGCGTCCTCTACGAAGGTATACAGACAAACCCCCCACTGTTGAGGCTTAAATACCTTGTAATTACATACCTGCTTTTGTAAAACCGTGCGTGGCGTTATCAAATATTTCTTCTAAGAAGGACACACTGCTTATTAATATAACAATTCGATCAATGGACTACATAGAACCGGACGTAATCTGTTCATCAAAACATTTTTCTTCAAATTTATAACGATATATATATATATATATATATATATATATATATATATATATATATATATATATATATATATATATATATATATATATATATATATATATGTATGTATGTACCTATGTATCGTTATAAATGCTTCAAATTTCAATAACTCAATTTGCTATTAACCTAAGATTTGTTGGCTAGGAAACCAGTTTTCTCGGAAGCATTTTACGTTTATTTTCGGAAATTTTTTGTACATTTTCAAATAATAAGTTATTTTGATTAAATATGGTACATTTTTTCTATATATACCAGTAACCAGATTGATGCATGCTTGCATTAGAGAGACATATTTGCTATTAAAAACATTTTTATGAAAATTCACTTCCATAGCGCACTTGCTGCGTCCAGACTTTTTTTATCGTTAGAATAATCGATTGATGTGTCACATCCAATGTTGTCGCTGTTTATCGACTCAAAGTATGTAGGCTTGCCTCAAACTCGACCATTACATCCAATCTAGTATCATTGCTCAGTGCATTAGTATATATTCTGTATCTGTCTTACATGTCCATGCTCTATAAATTGCTTTTAAATTTTACTAATTGTCCCTTGGGATGGAGGTGGCAAATCGGGAATTTTTTCGTGAAAGAAGCCAGCAACTTCGATCTGTAATCGTGTTTTATCTCCGTAACCAATCATCTGTTAAATTGTTATTTTATCCAGTCCTGTTCAAGAAAACATGTTTCTAATTTGACGTTAACAACTGACAACTACTGTCAGCCGGTGACAATCACACAAGTTGCTGAGGCGTTATAAACAAAACTAGCATTGCAAACTATGAAGAATGTTGATAACTTTTTGTATTCTTTTTAATTGATACCACCCAGCAAATACACTAAAATTGTTTCTTCCAGTTATTTTATGATCAACAATGAAACGTGATTAGTTATTATGTTTAGTGTGTTGTAGCGAAGTTCGTCAATTAGACGATTTTATTTTCTTTAATACATAATATATATATATATATATATATATATATATATATATATATATATATATATATATATATATATATATATATATATATATATATATATATATAAAGCGACTGCCTGATATTTTTTATGAACTTGAGATTTTCTTTATCTACATGATGATTATTATTCCAGATATGCTGAGCAATATCTCAGTTGAGGTAAATGTTCTTTAAATCTAGTTTCAATAGTTCTTTTAGTTTTCCCAACCTATTTATGCCAAGCCTTATAACCTATTTCATAGATTCCCGACACCTCTGTGTTTTTATATTTATCGTTTGAGTTACCTAGCATTTTTTTTAATGTATCATTTTGTACGAAATTTTAGCTGTAAATTGGCTTACTCAACAATGACATTACAACCTCTAATAATTCACAGATCAAATGGTAAACAGACAATGATTTTATCTGGTTTATCTTTTCTGAAAGCCGTAGGTTCCGCTAACATTTTCTTTGTTTTATGTTTACTGACTAATTTTTCCACTAAGCACACAGAGTAACCATTATACTTAGCATCATTTTCATTATATTCAAGTTCTCTGTCGTGTCTTTCTTTATTTAAGGAAAACTGCATTAATGTATGAACTAGAAAATTCAAACTAGCTGTTTTTTTGTGGAGAACTATGGTGTTAGTCAATCAAAATGTAGCTCATACTAGTGGTTATGTCAAATTCGAAAGAGTCTCTATTTTTGATGACTAATATATCAAGAAAAGGTCATTTGTTATTAATTTCTTTTTCATGAGTGAATTTAATCGAGTCAAATTTACTGTTTAATTTTTCAATAAAATCATCTACTTTGTATACATTTGTATTAAATACCGCAAAAACATCGTCTAGATAACGAAATGATGCTCTAGGAAAAGAGTCATTATCGTTTGCTTGGTCCATTTCAAATCTACTCAGAAAAGGTTTGCAATGGTTGGGGAAAGGAGGTTGCGCATTTCTGTGCCATGGGTTTGTGCAAAAAATTTATTATTAAATTGAAAAATATTCTGATTCATGCAAAGATTTGTTAAATTTATATATTCTTTGCAGAACACTTCATCTATGTTGTTCATTTTTAAGAAATGGTCTAAATACGTTAGTGTTTCTTTTATGGACACAGGGAAACAACGAGATCACATCAAACGACATTAATACCTCCCCTTTAAGCAATTTAATATTTTTAACTTTATTAATAAATTCAAATGAATTTTAGACTGAAAAACATTTTTTGTTTAATAAGCAAGCGTTTCAATTCGTCTGTTAACCATTTCGCTGTAGGGTATGTCGGGGAGTGCATAACTGAAACAATAGGTCTCACGGATTTTCTGGGCTTATGGAGTTTTGGGAGATAATACTTTTTGGGAAGTTTAGAATTTGAAACCTTTCCAAAATCTTTTGTAATAAAGCTATTACATCTCTTTTAGATTGTTTTTAACTTGGGAAATCATTTTTTGGGACGAGTAAACCAAATGATAAAGATAAAGCCACAAGAGAGATAGGTTGTAAGGGTTGTGAACTTAAATATGTTGGGAAAACTAAAAAAACTATTGGAACTAGATTTAAAGAACATCTGACGCAACTGAGATATGGTACTACTGATAAATCGTGTATTGCTCAGTATATTTGGGATAATAATCATGTAGATAAAGAAAATCTAAAGTTAACAAAAATGTCAGACAGACAGTTAGATGCTTACGAACGTATATATATATATATATATATATATATATATATATATATATATATATATATATATATATATATATATATATATATATATATATATATCGTTAGAAATTTGAACAAAACTATTTCGAAGGATGGCGTAGCTCGATTTCTATGTAGTCTATTTTTCGAACCCTGACCTTAGCAAAGAGTGTAACATTCTTAGAAGGAATATTTGATAACGACACACAGTTTTACAAAAGCAGGTATACAACTTTAATTACAGGGACTTAAGACTCAAAAGTGCGGGTCGCTTTGTATACCTGTATACAATCGCGCTTCAAGTTTTTGAGACACAAACTAAATATAGGTTTCCTTAAATGGAACAAATTGATTAACTCAGTATCTCAATTATTGTGCATATTTATCAAAAATCCTAAAACACCACAAAATCAGATTAAAAAATGACATCCTGCAACGTGAAAACTATACTCCTACATTCCACCCCTTCAAGTGATAGTTGCAATCCCCAATTTAAAAAAATAAGAAGTAGCGGCTTGTAATTACCTTATTTCAAAAACCTCTTTCTTCTCTAGTTCAAAATGCTAAGATATAAAAATTTGTTGCAAAAATCAACAGCTAAAGAAAATAAAATCATCTGATGGACGAACTTCGTTACAACACACTAAAAATAATAACTAATCGCGTTTCATTCTTGATAATAAAAGAACCAGAAAAAACAATTTCAGTGTCTTTTTTGGGTGTTATCAATTAAAAAGAATACAAAAAGTTATCAACATTCTTCATAGTTTGCAATTCTAGTTTTGTTTACAACGCCTCAGCAACCTGTGTGATTATCACCGCGTCACAGTAGTTGTCAGTTTTTAACGGCAAATTATAAACATGGTTTCTTTAACAGAACTGGATAAAATAACAATTTAACAGATGCTTGGTTACGGAGATAAAACACGATTACAGATCGAAGTTGCTAGCTTCTTTCAAGAAGAATTTCCCGATTTGCCACCTACATCCCAAGAGACAATTAGTAAAATTTAAAAGCAAGTTATAGAGCATGGACATGTAAGGCAGATTCAGAAAATATTCTGATGCACTGAGCAATGATACTAAATTGGACATAATGGTCGAGTTTGAGGCAAACCTACTTACTTTGAGTCGACAAACAGCGACAACACTGGATGTTAGACATTCATCGATTATTCGAACGATAAAAAAAGTCTGGACGCTGCAAGTACGCTATGGAAGTGAATTTTCATAAAAATGTTTTTAATAGCAAATAAGTCTCTCTAATGCAAGCATGCATCAATCTGGTTACTGGTATATATTGAGAAAATGTACCATATTTTATCAAAATAACTTATTGTTTGAAAATGTACAAACATTTTCCGAAAATAAACGTAAAATGATTCCGAGAAAACTGGTTTCCTAGCCAACAAAGCTTAGGTTAATATCAAATTAAGTTATTGAAATTTGAAGCATTTAATGAAAATTTGCTACCAAAACGCACTTACTATTCTCGATTTTTGTCTTACGAACGTGCATCATATTCAATAGAAAATGCAAAAGGGTGTTCGAAAAAAAATGTAGGGTCACAAAAGATGGGCCAGCATGTGATTGTCAAAATGATTTTATAAGATGCAGCTCAATAATGAACGTATACAATTTTTTCTCGTATCTTGTATAACAATAATTATATTGAGCTTTACCGTAGAAATACGCCACTCTGTATATATGTAAACAGGTGAAAACTGAACGTAAACCCGGATATGGATTCTAGTGCGCCTCGTTTGCGCTCATTTGAAGAAATATTTTTAAAATTCAAAAGTCACGGCCTCCTCATTAACGAATTTTTTTACGAAAATTTGCTAAAAATTATAGACCGTTAAACCATAAACTTAACTAAAACTACCGCCACAGCATCAGAGAAAGGGTCTTTTTGAAATGAATTTTCTGTAAATATTTAAGTAAAATGAAGGAAAACTTATTTGTTTCAGGTTCTTTGCCTAAATGTTGCTAATTATCACGTTTAAAATAACGACCTAGATATTTTGAGGAAAACCCCAAACTTTTTTGTCTTTAAACTTACAGACTTAAATTTCATGGTTCACTCTTTATAATACAAACACGCGTACCAATTTGGCTGCCCTTACTTTGTTATTTACGGAGATAGAAGTTTTTTCGAAAGAAAACACAAAATGTTCCGAGAAAACCTGGCCCGATTTTCCTAGCTAACAGCCACTTGCAAAGGAAGGTGCTCAGAGAATTTAAGAACATTTGATCAAAATCGGCCTCTTGAGTTATATATATATATATATATATATATATATATATATATATATATATATATATATATATATATATATATATATATATATATTCGTTCCGCCAAAAATTATAAGGGTATATTGTATTCCTTTTAGGTTTAACTTACATATATGAGAAATTTGCACACTTCGTTACAACTAAAGTGTGCATGCTAATATTTGATGCTAGATTTGAGCGAACACTGTCCTGTTAAGCTGGTGCGTGGTTCTTTGTCTTACACAGAATACGACGTGTTCATAATAAATGATGGTAAATGTCGAGTTCTGTGTATCTCACGTTACCTTGTCATGACACATATTTTATGCGCCAATAGCTCACAAACAGATGCTCATCCTAATTTGTTTTACCCACCGTGAATGTCATTTATATACTTATGTCAGATTATTAACGGATCAGGCGTCATGCCATATCAATAAGAATGAGCTTGCGAAATATCTAAGCTAAGCGATAAAAAAAAGATTACTTTAACATGGAGTCTAAAATGAACAAAAGCAGTCAAGAATGAAAAATTGTCTTCGTTTTTACGTACACGAATAAAACATTTTGGCAAACTTTGCGAAAAACAGCTTTTTACAGGGTGTTTCCTAACCGTTATGACAAAATAAAGGAGGTGTATCCTCACCTAATTTTAACACCAAAATGTGGTAAAAGTTTTTTGAATGTTGCTTCGTCTTCGAAAAACAACTTTTTTTAAATTTTTTCTTGTTATTAATTACTTAAATGGTACAGCAATAATAATTATTTTGACAAATTATTATTTAATTTTGAAAAATGAACTCACATGAAGAAAATGAAAATAAATTGCTAAAACAGTCGTCCATGAGCCAGTAAACGTCCATCCGCTCGATGTGCTAAATTGTCTCATACGCATTGGAAAATTTCGGGGCTGGCGCAAATCGCATTAAAACCATTAATATAACACAGTTTCAAAGGGGGTAGTAAGCTGTTCAAGGTGACACCAGAAATAAAGGTCAAAGGACTAAGATCCGGCGGATGGGGTGGTATTGGGTGACCTACACCTCTACCTATTCAACGGCCAGGATATTGCTGACCCAGCTAGTTGCAAACAGTGCAAAGTGAGCGTGGACGCCGTCATGCATGAACCACATTAAAATGCTCGTTCTTAATGGCACTGCTTCCACCAAATATTCATCTCCAAGCAAATTGTGATAAATATCGCCATTTAGTCGATTTGGAAAAATGCAGTCCGACTAAGCTATCTCCAATAATCCCCACACAAACATTAAATCAAAATGTATGCTGGTGATGTCCTTCGATAATAGCATCAGAGTTATCTGCAGCCCAAATGCGGTTATTATGAAAATTCGTAATGCCATCTCTGGAAAATTTGACACTCTTAAAGAATTTTCTTGGAACCAATTACAAAAATTAGAGTTCAAAAGCCTTAAGGCAACAAGGCTTGCACGCCTTGTAACTGATGATGATGAATTAAATAGTCCTTTAAGATATTCCAAACTGTTTTGTGACCCACATTCAATTCGTTTCTGACTTCCCTCGGACTCGTGCCTGGGGATTATATCACCATGCTTAAAACATCTTCATTGGGTTGTGGGGTTCTAATTGTAAATAGTTGTGTGCCTATTTTGATTTTGCAAAGCTACCCGTTTCCTCGAATTTGAGATGAAATCTTGTAAATGTTACTTGACATGCTATTCGTCTATTAGGAAAACGTTATGTATATAAACGTCTTGCCTCTAGCGCATTGGCGTTTGCTACACCGTACCTAAAATGAATTTCAGCTATTCAGCTTAATTGGCAAACTCAGCTATTAAAAGGAGTATGTAGCAAAAATTAATTGGAAAACACTTCAAAAGGATACTTGAAACATGTCAAGCAGCAGACAAATGTCATGGAGAAATAAAGTGTAATTGCCTTGTATATGTCTAAGAAATTTCACCAGAATATCGTTTGTCATTGATTAATAATAATAAAAAAGGTTTTTTTAACACCATCTGTTTAGAAAACGGAGCAACATTCAAGAAACTCATATACCACATTTTGTCTAAAAATTAGGTACGATTACACCTCGATTATTTCATCAGAAATGTTAGGAAACTCGCGGAATAACCCAGACACTCTGTTTGGATACCTAAAACCGCCGCCTTTTAGCAGAATAGCAACTAAAACGTTATTTTGCGCATTATACAACTTGCAGTTAAGCGCAGTAGCGTTATCGCTTACTCGTTTTCTATTTTTATTGAAAAGACGCTTGTCTGAAGCGGCTGTGACTCTGGGGAGTACCCGGCGTATATTTGGCCAACAACAAAGTCATTTTTAAGTGGCGTATACATTTTGCCTAAAATAAAAATGTACTTTTCTATTTATCAGGACTTTAGTACTTTGTATATTTTTAAGTATTTAAGATTGTCACATTTAAGTCCCCAATGACTTTTGAAGTCTCCGTTTTTCAGCCACCTTAGTTCCGACATGACATGTATATCTATATCCATTTTTCCATTACGTTATTTGCTTGTTCCAGTTTTCCTGTAGTTAATAGCTTCTATCATTCCATGTTCCTTTATTAAACTAGTCTTGATTTATTTTACCTTTACATATTTTTTAATAGTTTATTCACCTAACGTTCTAGCTGTGGGTTGTGGGCAAGGTCTTGCATGATAACGGTCTGAGACCTGCAAACATTTTTTGAACTTTGCCTCCCATGGTTGCTGGTTTGGGAAATGGGTGTGCAAGGCGGCGATTTCCCGTTGCCTTCCGCACCGTTTATGAGATAGTTTCGGGATAGAAAGGAAAGCAGATAATGTGGAAATAAACATTAGGTCGTTTAAGAACATTTTTTTAATGTTTTAAAATTATGTTGTCAACAATAAAATAATGTAGTGTCATTGAGTTTATAGGAAAACAGTACAACGAAACTACCGATCTTATATCAGAAATAAATGCAACACTGATCACACCTATATTTGTATCTTCTGACCTTTTGTTAGGTCATGATTTATTTCCCACGAAGATCTACCACATTTTGCAAGTTACACGTGTAATCATATACCATGTGGGTGTCTATTTCAAAATAGCAACGTCTGAAAGGAACAGAAGATATGCCTCAACTATGATTAGGAAGAAAGATAGCTATATACGTAGTGTGGTTTCATTTTGCTGTATATGTAAGTGAGACACGATGACACTAATGGTTCAAATTTAGAGCTTTGGTTTTACTAGGTTCCGCTTAGTTGACAGCGCAGATGAATGCAAACAAATGTAACCGAATGACTTATCATTGCGAATAATTATAACATATTTATCAGTTTGTTCTTCGCTCACTTTTCCTGTTGAAACTATGAAGAAACAAACATGACTAAACGAGCTAAAGCATTACTTTTATTTGGTAGCACACTGGCCAAGCGTTTATCAGACAGTTCGGCTTTACAAGACACCAATATGACTATCCAATTTTTTTGGTAAACATTTACGATAAAATTGTTACGCAAGATGTCGCACTTAAACGGATATTTATCTCTTATAGCCAAATTTCGCATACAAGGAGATTGCGACTATGCCAATAGAGCTCCGTAAGCTTCTATATGACGTTTCTTAAATTTGCATATGTGTTTCCTATAAAAGTTCGTGTCAGACGCCCTCGTGGCGCAGGTTGCTAGGTGTCAGCCTGCTAAGCGAGAGGTCCCGGGTTCGATTCCTGGGCGAGCCAAGTTGACTTTGTCTGGAAAATTTTAAAAATATTGAATGATGGGAAATGAATGTGCTAATGGCCTGAGATGCCGCAGCCAATAATATTAAATTTAAAAAAAAAGTTCGTGTCATCTTTAGGAAATTTTCTGTATATATGAAGACAACAATTTTGAAGAGATGTCCCACGCAAATTTGTGTGTATAGTGACTAAACTATTTACAAAATCCGTAATAATAATTTAATTAATTAGTGTAAATCACTAATCAGGAGGTCGCAACTTTTAAATTTTGAAAAAATTTCTTCAAATGAGCGCGAACTAGGTCCCTTAGAACACATATCCCAGGTCAGTCTCAATATATATATATATATATATATATATATATATATATATATATATATATATATATATATATATATATATATATATATATATATATATATTACGCGCGCGCGCGCGTGTGTGTGTGTGTGTGTGGTTTTTTTGGCGCAAAAGGTCACAAAATACCAGAAAAATTACATTAACAATTACAAAGTTTTTCTTCTTAAAGCGTTTGTAACGTCGAAATTAGCAGTTTTAAGACAAAAAGCGGAAACGAATACGGGTTATGTAAAATAAGTGTCGTAAAAAGTGTGTTCTGCAAAGCTTTAAGTTTCTGCTTCTACAGTCATTTTCCTTCATTGTACTAAAATATTTGCAGAAAATTCATTGTAAATAGACCCTTTGTCTGATGCTTTGGCAGTAATTTCAGTTATATATTTTGTGGTTTAATAGGCTATACTTTGTAGCGAATTTTTGTAGAAATAGTTCGTTATTGAAGAGACCACGACTTCTGAATTTTCAAGAGATTTCTCAAATGACCGCGAACTAGGCCCCATAGAACGCATATCCGGGTTCAGTTACAGTTTTTATATATCTACATGTATACAGGGTGGCCCATTTCTACGGTAAAGCTCAATATATCCGTTACTATACAAGATACGAGAAAAAATTATATACATTAATTATAGTCTCTGGAGCTGCATCTAATAAATGTATTTTGAGACTCACAGCCCTAAGTCGCTGGTGATATAAATTTCTGTTTTTTTAATTAAACAACCTTATACTATTGCATTTTACATCGAATTATAAGGCATGCTTACAAGGATAAAATTTGACATCATTCTTCGTTTTCGAGTTATTTAAAATGTTTTGCAATTTTCACGTTTTTGGCACATATCAAAAATTGTGATACGGCGTTTTTACCAATAGATATCGGAATCCCATGAAAATGAAGCATTCAGGGAGGTTTTTGCTTATATTATTCCAAAAAACCTAGATGCCATACTCTTAACTAGTGGTTGAATTTGAAAACATTCAAACTCATTTCTTTCAAATGGAACTGAAATATTTAAATTAAGATTATCTATGTTCACACTTTCATAGATAGCTGATAAAATGTCTTCATAAATGGCAAATGGAACTATAAAGTGACGGACTTAAATAACGTTCTTATTTCTGACAACTTGTCACGTGAAAATATGAATATGTTTCTGCTTATGTTTTTCTTTACTTTCACTGGTTCAAATTTCCGTGAAAAGTAAAAAAAAACTTTTTTACATTTTCTATTTTTTTCAATTTTAATTACTAGGTACATAATTTAAATGTTATGTTTTTTTTCAGCATATTTTCCTATAAAAAAGATTTAGTCCATTGTCCCAGAAATCTTTTGTAGTGTGTTCTCACAAAAATAATTTTTTGTCAAATTTTTGTGAAATCTTAGTAAATAATAATAAATGTTTAATAACTTATTATGAAAAAATGTTGGTGAATTCATAAAAAAAAATTGGTTTCGAAAATTTTTGTAAAAAGCAATTGTTTAGAAAATTTTCGAGAGAAAAAGTATTTTAAAAATTATCGTACAACGATTGTTATATAACTTTAGTGTAAAATTACTTAGCCAATCTTTGTAAAAAAAATGGCGAATTTTTGTGAACGAAGTTGTTTGCAAACTGTCATGTACATAATTTTTTTTATTTCTGTTTTTGTGTATAATTATATCTTGCCGGTGTAGTTTTTATATAAATTGCTTGGATAGGTTCGTTGGCCAGGAAAGTATATCAGTTTTTTCCGAAAAATTTTAAGTTTATGTTTGGGGAATGTTTGTGCTTTTTCAAACGATCTTATTATTTTGATGAAATGTGGTACACAGTTTCTACAATAAAGGTTATACTTTCTAATACATTTGATGGCTTTCATTAAAATAATAATAATTTATGATTAGAAACATTTATATGAAAATTCGCTACCATAACGAACTTCTGCCTCCAGACTACTTTAAATGACCTGCATCTGTCAATAAATAAATAAATTCACCCCAAACTATAAACATTTTTTTATTCGGTATGCTACCTAATATTACATAGGTACCAAAATTTTTTTCGCCAAATCTAAAAATGTAAAAATATATCGTGTATTCCATTTAAAATAACTAATTTGATAACCACGCCTGGTATAACCAATAATATATATATATATATATATATATATATATATATATATATATATATATATATATATATATATATATATATATATATATATATATATATATATATATATATATATATACCCAATGTTTTCGAAAATATAGATAGTTTAGGCTGTCGTAACATACACTGTATATGAGCAAAATGCTAATTAAATTATATGTTTAATTCGTTAATAAACCCTAAATAACACGCAATATGAGTTACAATCAGGTAAAGCTCCTTACAAAATCTATGCAATACAGAGTTATGAATCCAACAGTAAAGCTCAGGCCTCAAATTTCTTTGATAGTACTGTAATCTTAGTGAATTTTTGTAAAAAAACTTCACTAACATCTTCAAAAGAGCGGAAACTAGGCGTCCTAGAACACATATCTGGGTTCAGTTTCAATTTTTATCTGTTCTGTAATCCGCCGATTTTGATCAAACTTGGTGAGCATCTTCCTTTTGTAAGTGACTTGGATAAGGTCGTTAACCAGGAAAATAAAACCAGTTTTTCCCGGAAAATTTTAGGTTTTCTTTCAGAAAATAAGAAAACTATGGCAACCAAATTTGGTACGCAGCGTTATATTATAAAATGTAAATTATATACGAAAATTTAAATCAATCTGTTAAAAGGTAAAAAGTTATAAGCATTTTAAGAAAAAAATTGGGCGAGACTGTCTGTTTTGGCTTAAAACTATCAAAAAAACACGAAACAAATTACTCTGAGACTTTTATACTTCTTCTTTTGAAAATGACAAAGTGACATTTTAAAATGTTAAAACTGATCAGTTTTAACAAAAGTTGTAGGCATTTTGCGTAGGGAATAATAAATTATATGTTTTAGCAAACTTATAGATTTCTGTTTCAAGTTTCATCTATTGATCAAATATTTGCCAAAAATCCATTTGAAATAGAAGTTAGTTGTCATGCGAAAGCATAAATTTACATATGAACCTATAACCCATTCATTGCCACAAATTTGTCATGTGCTTGATAGCCGAGTCCGTTAAGACCAGCAGAGCTGGAGCATTGTATCAACCCTATTATCCTGTACATTATCGTTCTATTGTTTAATATTCCTTGTGACATCCTTGTAAATTTTGTTGAGTTCGAGAGTTTAAGGCCCGCGTACGTTACTAAACAAGGGGGTTCAAATCCAGGTGTGTGAACTTTATTTTTAAATTAAAAATTTTTTTTTATTCTTTTACTTCCACATCGTAAATACGTGTGGAAGTATGGCATTAGACAAAAAATTGTTAAACTTTTTTTTTCGCTTAAACGTCGTAAAAAGGACCAAAACATATAGAAAACATGATTTGGGCACAAAATTTATTTGTGTCTGTCAGTCTGTCGGTCTGTATGTCTGTCTGTTTGTAGCCATGATAGCTTTAGAACGAATTGAGATATCGTCTTCAAATTTGATACACAGCAAGCACCAGACAAACCAACGGTTCGAATTGTTTTTGGGTAGATTTAGTTCAGGGGGTAGAGGATGAATGGGGGATGATTTGGTGAAAATTGACGTTTTTTCGTTAAAACTCGAGTAATATAACGTTTTAGAGTTTGTTTATTAGAAAACTTTTATCAAACGTGGTATTCTGTGCTAAAATTAAATAAAGGGTTGAATGTGTGTGGGTGGAATATCAGTGACAGAAATTTAGAATATTTTTTTTGCTAAAACGGCGAATGAAATCTCAAAACTTGATTCTGAAACGAAAACGTTTGTGTTTGTCGGTCGGTCAGTCGGTCTGTCCGCTTGCACCTCTGTCTATTAGTAGGCGCAGTAACTATCAAACGAATCGAGATATCATTTCCAAAATTTGCTACCCAGTTAGCACCCGATGAAGGAACGTCTCGAATTGTTTTTTGGTAAGATCGCCTAATGGGGTAGGGGATAAATGAGGGGTGATTTGGTAAAAATTGAATTTTTTTCGTTAAAACTCGAGTAATATAATGTTTCAGAAGTTTATGGGTACAGTAATATGAACATTTTCTTTGTCGTCAAATGATGTACCCTAAATTCATTTTATGAGAATGTCTTTCTGTGGAGAAAGACACAGCTATGTGGAAGCTATGTTTGAATTTGCAGCACTATTTTTTACATTATATGATCAGACTATGTAATTTCAATGAATTTTTAGGGAGTTTTTATAGAAAAAATTGACTAATGGGATGAAAAGTCTTTAAGACTCTTAATTCAAATTTTAATAACAGATCAGTTTTTGTTGCTCTAACCATTTCATACTTAATACAGCCGTAGAGACTTTTTCTGTGGCTTCACAAGTGCTTGTTTTCTTCCCACCGACCGGCTTCGCTTTTTACGTCATTGTCAAGCAAAAGAAAATTTTCTTTCTGGACCCGCAAAAGAATTCTCTACGTCTGTATTAAGATCAGGTTGTACAAATTTATTCATTTATTTCATCAGTAAATTTTCATGTATAACATGTTCTCACAATGTTTCTTACAAACTTTTTAGGGAATTCCATTGAAGCAAAAAATTGTTTGTATTTTTCTTAAAAGAAAAGTTTGTTTCGAATTTTTGCGTGGAAGAATATTTGGCGAAGTTTTGACGGATTTTTTTTCATAATTCGTGAAAAATAACGTTATAATATGTTTAAGGAAATTTCTGTAAAAATTATTTAACCAATTGTTGTAGAAGTACAATTTTGAACACATTTTCTCATTCCCCAGGAAAATTCGACCCGTTTTTTCGGGAATATTTTAGTTTATTTTCGAACAATTATTTTACTTTTTCTAACGAAAAAGTTATTTTCATGAAATATGGCATATTGTTCTTCTATTAAATAGGCTATACCAAATGTTATGCCTTTCATTAAAAAAAATCACTACGCACTTGCTGCGTCCAGACTTTTTTTCAACACTAAACACATTTATAGGTTCAGCAAAACATTTTGTAAGTTCCTTATTATCCTAAAGTTAATGGTTTGTGTAGTTGTTTACTCGTTAAAATAAAAACAACACACCAAAAGTGAATTTATGTAAGTTTGTTTTATAGGATTAGTTTTAAATGCCGCTAGTTAATTTTATAGCCCATTCAATTAAATTAAGATCCGTCGTAGAGGAACCCACTAGGTATAATATAAACTAGCTTCCTACCGTGATTAGCCTTCCAAAGACACCACTATTAAAATGAGTTAATTAAATTAAAGGTGTATTTTACTATCTATGATATCTGCAAGTCAGATATAATGTGATTATAAAATTAATTAGTTTATTATAATAGATATGACGTTCCCTTGAACGCAAACTGCCAGGTTCTATGCAAATTGTGGGAAGCAAACCATGCAGTTCTGGGTTGCAACGCCATACTTATTATGGCTGCATTGTGTGACTCGGAAAAATAAAGGGAAAGTTTTTCATTAGCAGTTTTCTTTAGAGGAAAGCAGCAGCAGTGTTAAGAAACGATGCGGCTTTTGTACTAGGTAAAATGGATTTATGAGACTGCCGCAGTCGCATTACGCTAATCTGAAACAAATAACTGTTTATTCTAGATTTTTCAAGTAGAATTTGTATTTCAGTTGCTTAATATTAGTCTCAAGTCGGGCTTTAATTTGTTTTTAACTCCATTTAATGTATTTATTTAATTTATATAACATAATAGATCACATACAGAAATTATCAATCATAAATAATTCTAAATACCTAATTTTTCTTAAGGTAATCAAATTATATTTCTTTGGATACATAGACAACAAGACTTGTTTGTATCCTTTAAAATTAATTATATATAATTTTTAATACATAAATGACACCGCTTAATGCTTATAATATCCATAATTTCCCCCTTTCTCTTTGCACCCCAACCTATTTAATTGTACCTCAACTCTTAGAAGATCATTTCCTTAAAATGAACAACATTTTTGAAAAAATAAATAAATCAAGTAGTCGTATAAGACCGCTAGGGCGTGGGCGAATCAAGTATGCCATTTACGGCCGAGCGGTCGTGCTAGCCGTCGTGTGTGGCAAGTTATGACTTGTAATACTATGCAGTGCTGAACTGTGATGCGTCATGTACACATTGCAAGGCATTAGTTAGTTTTCTGTATTCATTAGAGGTCTTAGTATCATAACAAAGTCTGGACGCAGCAAATGTCTTATGGTAGTGAATTTTCATTAAAATGTTTTAAAATAACAAATATGTGTTTTTTTAAGAACGCAGGCAAATTTTGTTACCAGTATGACATATAGCAGAAACAATGTACCATATATCAACAAAATAACTTTATTGTTTGAAAATTTACAAAAAATTTTCGAAAATGCACTAAAAATGTTCCCGAAAAAACTAGTTTCCAGGTCAACGAACCTTATAGGTTAGTTTCAAATTGAGCTATTAAAATTTGAAGCATTTAATAAAAATTCGCTACCAAAACGCACTTGCTGCGTCCCGAATTTCTTTTCCTGCAAATATGCATTATAATTTCGTGGTCCAAATTCGATACATTTAAAGTCAGCTCAGAACTGGCATGGACCGGGGAATCCGACTATCTAATTAAAACAAGGCATTGTTTAATCTATTTGAATTGAACAGATTTTAATAAAAATTCGCTACCATAACGCACTTGCTGTGTCCAGAATTTCTTTTTTTACAAACATGCATTCTAATTACGTGGTCTAAATTCAATACATTAAAGGTCAGCTCAGAACTGGCACGGACCGGGGGAATCCGACTATCTAATTAAAATAAAGCAATCATTAATCTATTTGGACTGAACAGATTTTCCTGGTTAACGCACTTATCCAAGCCACTTTCAAAAGGAAGGTATTCACCAAATTTGATCGTCATCGACGCCTTATTTTTTGAGTTATCGGTGTGACCCACACACACACACACACACACACACACACACACACACACACACAGATATATATATATATATATATATATATATATATATATATATATATATATATATATATATATATATAAACATATAAAGTCTGAAACCGACCTCTGATTTGGGTTCCAGGGCTCTAAATAGCGGTCATTTGTAGAAATTTTTTCAAAATTCAAAAGTCGCGATCTTCTAATTAGGGATTTTTTTTTAAAAGAAAATTCACTAAAATGAGTTCACGTTCTAAAAAGATATTACAAATGGCGTTGAAAATGAAATATTTAGAAGGTAAGTGTAAAAATTTTTCAAAATACATAGTGTGTTTTCTAGAAACGTCAAAAATGACAAAAAACTCAAAAGGAAAAAACCATTTTCAAGTACCATAAGCCAAAAATTTGTGAAAAAATCGAAAAATGACTGTGACAATATTAAATCTAGAAATCAACCAAGCTGTTCAAAAAAGGGAAACAAAGAGAATATAATAGCTAACATCAATTCTCCAACATTTAAAAAAAATATAGAAACAGATTTGGACAATAATGGTATAAGAAAAGTGGTAAATAATAAAAATTTTGAAGATGACAATGACGTGACTGGTAATCAACTATCAGATACTGAATATGTGGAAATTGAGAAGGAAAAAGCTGATAACGAAGAAGCTGATATTGAAAATTTAGAACACGAATGGGGTTTGCCTATTCGGCGTCATAAAACTTGTGATTATTCTGCTAAAAGTGGTGGTCTGAACGGTAATTATGCAGTGATTCTTATAAACGATTTATCTCCGTATACATATTTCCCAGAGTTTATCGATGACGAAGTTATACATGAAATGGTGAATCAGACTAATTTATATATGCGGATGATAAATATGTCTTCCTTCGGGAAATATTTGAGTAGCGACGATATGTTTAAAAATTCGATCACACCAGAAATTATGACAAGGGACGGGTTTTAATTACTTCTGAGAATGTGACATTTCTATGATAGCTTAAGTTACCCGATCGACAAACTCATTATGTTGAAACACTTAGAGCTAATCGACGTGGAAATCCAACAGACGTTATCCACACAAAAAAATTAAGAAAGGAGAGGTTTTTGGACAAGTAAGATAAAATAAATGTGCTTCTTCTATCCACCAAGCATACCCCTGAAACTATTAATGTCCAACGCCGTGATAGTATTATAAAAAAAGCCATGTGCAATTAGTGAATATAATGGGGCAAAATCGTCAATTGATCACTATGATCAAATGTCCAGTTACCAGTGTCCACTAAGAAAATCTCTCAAGTGGTATTGAAAATTAGCAATATAATTTATCCTAAGTACTACTCTTGTAAATTCCTACATTATTTGCAATCAGCTTGCCAATAAAAAATTAAAAAGGTTAAATTTCTTGAACATATAGTGAGAGCTTTATTTAGCCAAACTGACGCCCATGGCGAAAATAGACGTCAACACCAACAAGAAATACTATTTAACATCACACTATACTTAGAAAGGAAGGCGTATTTGACAAAGTAAGAAATTACCGCAAAGGGTGCTATGCTAAGAAATTGCGAGGAGAAATTACGAAGACTCGGGTGAAAAAAGTTGTCACATATTGCGGTGTATGTGAAGGACAACTACACTTTTGTTTGGATTGATTTTACTAGTTTCACGCCAAGTGAACTAAAAATTAAACTCTATGTATAATTTGTGTTATGTGATATTTTGTATTTGTTATTACTTAAACTCATTTGTATACAATAAAATATTGCTTTTTGCTCAATATTTTGGTCGGTGAAATGATATTTAAAAAGGTTCGGGACGCAGCAAGTGCGTTATGGTAGTGAATTTTTATTAAATGCTTCAAATTGGAACAACTCAATTTCCTATAAACTTAGAAAGTTGAATTTTGGTAGTACTAAGGCCTTTCCCAAGGCAACATATCCACCACATTTCATTAAAATAACTTTGTAATTTTGGGATATTTTTTTTTTTCAAAACAAAACTCAAAATTTGAATAACTCAATTTTCTATAAACTTAGAAAGTTAAATTCTGGTGTGCTGTAATACCTTTCCCAGGGGAACATATTTGTCGAATTTTACAAAAATAGGTTTGTAATTTTTGGAGAATTTTTGTTTTTCAAAAGAAAACTCAAAATTATCCCGGAAAACCTTGTGCGATTTTCCTGGCTAACGAACTCATCCAAGCCATTAATAAAAGAAAGAGACCTGCCGAGTTTAATCGAAATCAGTTGATTATTTTTTGAGTTATCGGTTGGATATATATATATATATATATATATATATATATATATATATATATATATATATATATATATATATATATATATATATATATATATATATATATATATATATATATATATATATATATATATATATATATATATATATATATATATATATAAACGTATAAAAATTGAAAATGATCCCGGATATGGGTTCTATGGGTCCTACTTCGCGCTCATTTGAAAATTTTTTTAAAATAAAAATTCACTAAAAAAATCACTATGTTGTGCTGTACTTCTATGCCACAGCGGTCGTATGGATGACAGGCTGACAGGCACGACCGCCGGCACATAGAGAATGAATTTGTACCTCGGTGATACAGCGGGCGTATATCACTTCCGGAGCGAGAATACAAAATTCACCAGCGGTCGTATACGACCGCCATAGCAGTCAACCTGTTAATATATTATTTTAACTAACCTGAAACGTAGCTATTGCATGTTCCGCGTTTCTAAATGTGAGAAATACTTAGTTTTCGGGTTGAACCGCCTCCAGAACTTGACTAAACTCGACGTTTTGGCCCATATTTAGAGGCATTTCGAAGAGCCTGAAAACATAAAAAAGGAAGGAGTCCTAAATCCTCAATTTGCCTACTTTTTTGAGCAACGAACAAGGGTAGGTGGGTGTGTGTTAAACTGGGTTCTGTTGTAATGATGGTAAAAATCTTTCCAGCCTTACACCTTTGTACATGTATACCCCTATAAGGTGAGGAATGTTAAGCGGCGGTCGATTTGAAAATCGCTGGTTAGTTCTACACAAACTATATGTAAAACATTATTTGTTTACCAAAGCTCCTAAGAGTACCTGGTCACGAACGAAATCGTGCTACTGTGATTCATCTCAAAATGTTTTACGATCTTTAGTAAAGAGAAAACAGATAAAAATCCTGTTGGTCTACCCTTTCAACCGCAACTTAGAAGCGGTTGAAATAATATTTTAAAAAAATAATTCAAGTTTTATAATAAAAATGCATTGGAAAAACCTGTAAGGTAATTAAAAAGAAGATGAAAGCATAACAACTTTCGAATATTCGAAAAATGTCTTCAACTGAGCACGAATTAGAGCCTTTGGAACCCATATTCAATGTCAGTTTCAGACTTGTTCGTTGTCCAGTTCTTAAAGTCAAGTTTTTTCACGAAAACTTTCAAATTTCCCACTCGAAAATTTTATATCTTTGAAACACCTTAATTAATTTTTACCAAATTTAACTTATATATGGCCATAAGCTAGGGATGCAATGTTACAACATTCAGTTGTATTCCAAGTTTTTCCGGAATCGAATGTAACATGATTTGGAAAATGTCGCTAATGTTATTCATTGTTGTTAGAAAAAGGCACTAAAAGTTAAATAGAATAAACAAGGATGTATGTATTAAATAATTAAATCGTTGACATTAGCGTTTATAATCAACAGAACGTCGTATGAGTGGCATATTAATTTGAAAGAAAAAAGACAGATGCTTATTAGGCGTATATTGTGTATAAAAACTAGCTACTTAAATTTAACGTGTGTGTGCGCACGCGCGTTTGTGTGTGTGTGCAGAGAAAAGGTTAACATTGGAAGGCTATCCTCCATCCACAGACTAAATTTAACATAAATGGGGTTTCAGCAGATCGAATGATATTCGTAGAAGCTGAGTTACATTATGTACCTATTGCGAAACAAACTCGCTACAATAATGCACTTGCTGCGTCCAGACTTTTCTTATGTATCTTGTCTGTACCTCCCCTACACTACAACTGTGTCACTTGCCAGCAATAGCTTTTTCAAGTTGAAAAATATTTAAGGAAAACAATAAAGCGTTTAAAGCATGGTGACCGGTAACTGTAAGTCAGAATGAAACACAACTTTCCCGATATCTTTACGATGGCGTCACGTAGGAGGTCGGCGAAAGCTGAGGATGGAAGAGGGACGACTAAAACCTTGACTGAGGTGGTTGAGAAGGAAGACAGCAGGAAAGTGCAGATAGGACACGAGAAGGATGTGTGTGTGTGTGTGTGTGTGTGTGTGCTGTGTCCTTTATGCTAATGTATCCCTATCCCTTCCGAGTCTTCTGGCTCTTGTGTCCCGGTCTGGTTTGACAGTGTCGACTGTAGAGAAGAGCTCGTGTAGAGGAGCTCGTATCGCGCATTTGCACACCATTACCTGCCCGATATTAGACCAGCTCTGATAAGAGACAAGACTTGTCTACCGATCTGCACGAGGGGCTTTCTATCCCTGTCCTTATTCCTTTTCCCGGCCCATCTCTCTACTTATTTCACTGCCTCATCACAGACTTCCAGAGAATACTAATGTTCTTGAAAGGGTGGAAGTTCTAATTTTAATGTCGGCATCATATATTACTTTAATAACAGAAGTTGTTACTCGCTAGCACGGAAATGTGTTCTTACTGTCCTGGCTGATTATTTGTGGGATAGTGTTTATAAGACATCGAGAAAAAAGCTTCAGACTGCATTTAGGTAATTTCAGGTAGTTTGCCTGTTGTTTTTTTTAATGACTTGTTTTGTTTCCCTAACCCATTAAAGACTGATACTGGCATTTATGTACCAAACGGAAAATTTTTACTATATTTATTATTATTATTGTGTCAACTAAAACATTTTCCCTAAAGAAAATTATCTGCCTGTTTTTGGTAATACATTTTTTGGTGTTTAAAAAATCACACGTAAGGCATTAAGCGAAGTAAAATTTGTTTTTAAGTAAGATAACAGAAATAATACATATCACAAACGATAATGTAATATACAAATATACAGGATTACGGATAAATAAGTAGCTCAACAAGGCCATAACTTTTAAACTAAGAAAGGCATCAACCTCAAAATATGTAGGGTTGCATAACAGATTATTTGCGATTAACTGGCGGCATCATTGAAATTTTTTGAAGCACCCCTTTTTTTGGCGGGTGACAACCCTTAATTTCTTAAATAGCAACATGGGTCATGCGACACCCTTTTGAACAGCGTATAGAGCGTACTTTTTGATGGTATTAATTATTTTTAAGTTTCCTTTGCCAAGAATGTAAACAAGCCGCATTTTATGCAATTTATTTGGAAAAACGAGAATTATCCGCGAAGCAATCGAGATTGAAAAACGTCCCGATTGTTTAAATAAGAGAGATGATGGTCTTCGCCTTCCGACTACTTGGAAACCTATTATATCTTCTTTACAAACACACAATTTTATTGCATCATTATTTGCCTCAACAAATGCCGGTGAACCTCACAATCCTCTAAGTACCGTGACCGAAACCCCCCACTTAATTGACGCTGACCCCACTACTTTCACTGATAACGAAGCAGGTAGACGGAACGACATATATAAGACAAGACTTGCAACGAACTGCCAGATCTCTCTGAGGCCTAGGGTTGAACACACTGAGACATCACAGACGATCTCCGGCGAGATTTGGGGAGTAGGCAGATTGAGACCTTAGAGTGTCCTTACATATTTTCTTTACCTACCTTTGTCCACCACTTTAAGGAGTAGGCAGATTGAGGTCTTAGAGTGTCCTTACATATTTCCTTAACCTACCTTTGTCCACCACTCTAAGGAGTAGGCAGATTGAGGCCTTAGAGTGTCCTTACATATTTACTTTACCCACCTTTGTCCACTACTCTAAGGAGTAGGCAGATTGAGGCTTTAGAGTGTCCTTACATATTTCCTTTAACCACCTTTGTCCACCACTCTAAGGAGTATGCAGATTGAGGCCTTAGAGTGTCCTTACATATTTCCTTTACCTCTTGAAAATGGCTCCAAAACAGGAGCCGAAACGTCGAGTTTCCATAAAGTTTGGACGCGGTTCAACCCGAGAACCAAGTATGTCTCACCTTAAAGACCGCGGAAATCTTTCTGAATATATATATATATATATATATATATATATATATATATATATATATATATATATATATATATATATATATATATATATATATATATATATATATATATATATATACACTTGCTGCGTCCAGCCAATAATGCTGAATATTAATTCCACCCAATCTCACTAAAGGCTCCTATAATAATTGATCAATTTTCTGCAAGTGGATTACGTTATACTATTACTGGGTATGTGTTATTAAGTCCATTACATATAAATCACAGTGTGTCTGCAGGCTGGCACACATAATATAATCCAGTGTTTGTTTAATATACGGGATGTTGTTAAGGAATAAACACCGTAACGAATTAGCCTAGTGTCGATTATGGATATTTAAAACGCGATGAGAGTGAGATTTAAGTCGCTGATATCAGGCTCGAGCAGGTTGTATATTGTATGGCTCCTGGCCATATCCTTCCTCTTGTGTTTCTCGAGTACTACACTAACATGCTCGTATATTCAGTTGACTATACTGCTTACGGAATCTCATTAATAAGCAATAGTAGACTAGAATGACCAGATTTTGTCGCTGTATGCGTGACATTGTATGGATATTACCCCAGGAGTTGTTCGGATTGTGGGGTAAGATTGATAACGATTGATAAGACAGTTTACAGTATGTTGTAGGTACCTGACGGCCGTTAAAAAACCTCTACAAATATACGAGACTAGCAACTACGATAAGGAAATATTAGCTTTTATTTATTAGCCATTGAAATTACTTGAAAGACCTTAGTGATGGCCGCTTTTCGTTCTTACGGGAAGAAAAATTAAACGTTTCCTTTGTTTGTACATTTGCGCAATAAGAGTTTCTGCTTTGCTTCTAGAGAATCTAAATAAATTTGTAAATGGCAAAATAAGTGTATATCTTTATATTTTGGTGACCTACGGTGGTTCAGGGGTGAGAATGTAAGCCCCTGAACCGAAGCGTACTGGGTTCGATTCCCAGCGGTCCCCTTTCACCTTTTCAGTACATACTGTAAAATTAACATCAACGCATTGTACCTGAGCAAGGTGAATGTCTGCACGTTCCGCGCTTCGGAGCGGGCGTAAAGCCGTCGGTCCCGTGTCCATGTGATGTTGGACACGTTAAAGATCTCTACCCTCCTTACAGAAAGGCAGGGTTCGGCAAACTTTCCAGGATAGTGAGGTGAAACTGCTTCCAGCGTCGGTGATTGACCATAATCGCGGAAAAAGGCCAATGTTAAAGTAAAAAAAAGCTGACCTATAAATAAAATAGTTTCAAAGATACTTTCCTTGAGATAATGGTTTAATGACTTAAAAAGTGACATAAGTTGTGCCATCGTGCGTTATAAAAAACCACTCAAATTTCTTTATAAAAATAGATTTTACAGGGTAGATCTGCCCAAAATTTCTTATTTTCGCGAAGTTTCATAAAAAATATTCGCTTTTAGTGAGGTAACAACTTTCGAAAAAGTTTTTGAATGAGCACAGAATAAAGCCTCTAGAACCCATATCCGAGGTCAGTTTCAGACCTTATATGTTGTATATATATATATATATATATATATATATATATATATATATATATATATATATATATATATATATATATATATATATATATATATTATATATATATATATATATATATATATATATATATATACAGGGTTAGTAAGAACTATGAAAAACACTTGTATTTTCTGAGATATTCGTTGCTTAAAAAATGTTTTAACAAAGATTTTCTAAATATGTTTTGCTACACACTGGTGATATTAAATGCTTCCTAGCGGAAACAACTTCACTGCTATGGCAACCATTTTTTTAATTGCAAAATATGATATTTTTGCATTTTCTGAAAGAACGTCTTTTTTCTTGATATGGCACTATAAAATTTAAATTGGTTTCCATTAGAAAAAATTTGAGAAATAACTTACTCTAATTCTAAAAGAACTGACACATCAAAAATAAAACAAATTAAATAGGAATAATTAATAACTAACTAAATTTTCCAAATGTTGTCCATTATTATCAATACATAATTGAATTCTCGTTTGAAAGGAGTTTATTACATTCATTAAGCTGGAATGCACAATCCGTCTCGTTTCGCCAATAATTCTGGTTTTCGGTTCTGCCACATTTAATGGCCCGTCTTTGTAGGCAACGTTCTTCAAGTGTCGCACGAAAGAAAAAAAATTACATAGTGTTAAACCAGGAGAGGAAGCAGGCCATCCAAGAGCACCACCGCGCTCAATTCACTTTTCCATCCAAATATTTCCACACGCGTCTTCCAAAATGATCGATCTTGCTGAATCCAAACTTCATAAACTGGATGCACTGAAACCATGGCGGGTATAATTTCTTCTCTTAATAAATTTAAATATTTTCAGATGCTAGATTTGCCTCAATGAAGAATGGCCCAATAATACTGCTGTCTAGTAAACCGGCTAATAAATTAGTTTTTGTGGTAGCTGGGTTTGAACCTCCAGCATCCACTGTGAATTTTGCTGTAAAATCACAACAAATCCATGCAGTGTAAAAGTCGCTACATCTGAGAAAATAATGTTTCTACCGAAGCCCGCATTCTCATTAAATTTGCTTAGCATGTTATTTCACAATTCAACACGCCTTTCAAAATTTCTATCTACAAGTTCTTGTACTAGCTGTACTTTGTATGGGTGATTTTTTTAATAAGTTTACAACAGATTTTTGTGAAATGTCGTATAATGTAGCAACTTCATTTATATTCGTTTATAGGGATGCATTTCTTTTGTTTTTGAGACCCCTTAAAACTGTTGATTAACTAACATCATTTTCACGTGACGGGTTGTTGGTTCTTCTTGAAAAGCCAATAAAATATTGAGTTTTGCATCTTCTTCGGCAAACTTGGGTTTCCTAGGCAGTGGTTTAACGTGTCTATAATCACGAAACTGTGAATGTATCTTAGACACAGTTCCCTAGGTTAGTGTGGGTAAATCTGGATGTTTTTCATTAAATAGGTTAACAACTTGTGCCTGTGTTCTACACATATCACCCTACTCAATCATAATATAATATTTCTGCTCGCAGAATTTCAGTTAAGTATCGCATTATTAGACCAAAAATTAATTGAAATTATCGGAACAAAATTACGACTAATTTATTAGGAGAAGGTGCATTCAACATATTACACCACAACATAAAATATAACTGTTAAATTTCACCTTTCATACTGCAAACATTGGTAGTTAATAAGAAACGATTAATGATACCAAGTACGTTTTAGATAAAAGACAAGATAAGAAATGTAAGAAAAGAGTCAGAGAAAAATTCCAGAGCAGATTATTTCGTTGAGTGCAAGTGAATGGAGAACATTTTGAACGTTCATTAAGTTTTTATTAAGATTACTTTCGAAATTTAAATTTCAGTGTAAACTGTTTATATTCAGGTATTAAATTTCCACCCTGTATTGAGAACTGTAATATTAGACCATACATATGGGGTATCTCCGCATTCAGAAAACTGTGTTCCATCGAATTTTGATGAAAAAAATGTAGGGTTGCTATTGAAAAAAAAGGATGTGGGGGTAAAATGGTGGGAGTTTAATTTTTTTAACTATAATTATTAGAAAATGTTCGAGAAATTAAACTTCACTTGTCTAAGCGTTTTCCACAAAAACTATTTTTTGCTGAATAATGGATTTTATTCCATAAGTCTGTTTCACACTGTATATATATATATATATATATATATATATATATATATATATATATATATATATATATATATATATATATATATATATATATATATATATAGGTATGTGTGTGTGTATCACACCGATAGCTCAAAAAAGAAATAAAGAATGGATATTTTGCAAGTGGCTTGGATAAGATTGTCAGCCAGGAAAACCGGCCCAGTTTTTTCTGAAAAATTTTGTTTCTCTCTCGAAAATTTTGTATAGCTTCGGAAATAACAAAGTTGTGGCAACTTTGGTACGCGGGTTTATATTATAAAAAGTAAACTATCTGCCCGAATTTAGATTTGTAAGTTAAAAGGGAAAAAGTTATAGCCATTTAAAGGAAACATCTTTGTGGTTTTCCGTTTAAAACGTCAAAGTCGCCATTTGAGTCTTCAAAATTGGTTACTTTCTGGCAAAGAACCTAAAACGGATACGGCTTATGTAGAGAAAATCTCGTAAGAAAAGTGTTTTACAAACCCGTAAGTTTCAGCTTCAACTGTCATTGTTCTTCATTTTACTAAAATATTTCCAGAAAATTCATTTCAAATAGACCCTTTCTCTGATGCTTTGGCAGTAGTTTTAGTCATAGAGTTTGTAGTTTAGTCTATATTTTTTTGCAAATTTTCGTAGAAAAAGAAAAAAAATCGCTAATGAGTTTTGATTTTTGAATCTTGAAAAGATTTCGTCAAATGGGCGCGAACTAGGCCCTCTCGAACCCATATCTGGGGTTAGTTTCAGTTTTTATCTATTTAGGTACATATATGCATATCTACGGTAAAGCTCTATAAATTCGTTGTTATACAAGAAAAAATGTATACGTTTATTATGATAATTTTGCATCGCCGAAAATAACAGAGCTATGACAACCAATTTTAGTACTTGGGTTTACACTGTCAAACTTACCCTACATGCCAAAATTGAGAGCTCTAAGTTGAAAGGAAAAAATTATAGATTAAAAAAAATTGGGTGCCACTGATGACCAGAGAAATGTAATGAAATAAAATATTTTGTGTGAATAAGAAGATCTATTGTATATTACAGACATATATTAGGTTTTCTTGACGCAAAAAGGTCAAGAAGTAACAGAAAAATTACTTTAAAAATTTTATAGTTTTTCTTCTTAAAATGTCAAAATCGCGATTGGAAACGTTAAAATTTGCAATTTTTAGACTGGAAACCTGAAACAAATACGGGCTATGTAGAGCATATTTCATAATGAATGTGGTTTACAAAGCCTAAGTTACAGCTTCAACAATCATTGTCCTTCATTTTACTAAAATAGTTGCAGAAAATTCATTCCAAATAGACATTTTCCTATTTAGTTTCAGTTATTGAATTTTTGGTTTAATAGTCTATACTTTTTCGCGAAATTTCTGTAGAAAAGTCGTTATTGAGAAGACCGCGACTTTAAATTTTTTAAATAATTTCTTCAAAAGAGTGTGAACTAGGCGCCTTCGGGATCAAGTTCAATTTGTACATGTTTGTACATAGTACATATATATATATATATATATATATATATATATATATATATATATATATATATATATATATATATATATATATATATATATATATATATATATATATATATATATATATATATATATATATATAATAGTATGTATGTATATATACAGGGTGGTGCATTTTTACTGTAACGCTCAATATATCGGTTATTATACAAGATACAGGAAAATACTATATAAGTTATTTTTAGGGTGTTTTGAGCTGCATCTTACAAAATTAGGTTGATAATCACAGGTGGCCCATAAGTCGTTGATGATACAAGTTTTTTTAATACGACAGCCCATTTATTGTAGCATTATTGCATTTTCGATCCAATTTTCATGCATGCTTGTAAGGAGAAAACATTTATATCGCCCATCGTTTTCGAGTTATTTAAATTGTTTTTCAACTTTTTACATTTTGTAACATATCAAAAAAAAAAAGCCGAAGACGCAGCAAGTGCGTTATGGTAGTGAATTTTCATAAAAATTATCTGGCGCAAAATATTTTATTATAACTTTTTTTTATTGTAACATAGAAATCTAAATTTTGGTGTGTAGTTTACTTTTTATATCGTAAACCTACCTACCAAATTTTGTTATCATAGAGTTTTTATTTTTTAAGATAAAAATTTTTTTCAAATGAAAACTCAAAATTTTTCCGGAAAACCTCGTCCGATTTTTCTGATTAACGAACTTATCAAAGACATTTACAAAAGGAAGGTACATGCCAAATTTTATCAAAATAGGCCCATTATTCTTTGAGAAAAAAATTTTTTTTGAATGAAAATCAAAATTTTCCCGGAAAACCTCGTCCGATTTTCCTGGATAACAAACTTGTCAAGGCCATTTATAAAAGGAAGGCACATGCCAAATTTTATTAAAATCGGCTTATTACTTTTTGAGATAAGAATTTTTTTCGAATGAAAACTCAAAATTTTCCCGGAAAACCTCGTCCGATTTTCCTGACTAACGAACTTATCCAAGCTATTTACAAAAGAAACGTACATGCCAAATTTTACCAAAATCGGCCCATTATTTTTTGAGTTATCGGTGTGATACATATATATATATATATATATATATATATATATATATATATATATATATATATATATATATATATATATATATATATATATATATATATATATATATATATATATATATATATATATATATATATATATATATATATATATATATATATATATATATATATATATATATATATATATATATATATAAACATATAAAAATTGAAACTAACCCCGAATATGGGTTCTAGGGGTCCTAGTTCGCGCTCATTTGCAAAAATTTTTTCAAAATTCAAAAGTCGGGATCTCCCCATTAGTGAATTTTTTCTACGAAAATTCACTAATTGTAACAAGGCGTTTTTACCAATAGAAATCGGAGGCCCATGAAAATGACGCATTTAGGGAGGTTTTCAATTATAGTTACCAATATATAGGAGAGTCTTATGAAAGTAACGCATTCAGGGAGTTTTCGTTTAATAATATTTTTCGAAAAAATCGAGATGCCGTATATAGAGCGCTCTCAAATAGTGACTGAATTTGGAAAAATTCGAACTGTGGTAACTCAGTTTTTTCAAATTGAACAACTCCCTATACCTACAGACTCCAGTTTTGGAAATATTTCTTTGCATTTTCCTCTTTTTTAAACTTAGTTACAAATAAGCTATATAATTTGAATTTTATATATTCTTTAGGCAAACTTTTAGAAAAAAAAAAGTAAGTCAATTTTCTCAGATAATTTGTTGTGTTTCCGTAAAAATCATTGTTTGTAAGATTTTTGTGACATAATGGTAATAAATGTTTAATAAATTATTGTAAAAAACTATTTTCAGATTTTCGTGAAACAATCGTTTGCAAATTTTCATGTAAATTTTGTTTGGAAGTTCCGTTGGAAAGCTTTTTGTGAATAATTATATCTTGCTAGGTGGGTAAATAGCTTGAAGAGGTTCGTTAGCCAGAAAAATCGGACCAGTTTTTTGGGAACATCTTGAGTTTATTTTCGAAAAATTTTTGTATTTTTTCAAACAATAAAGTTATTTTTTATTTTCACTATATAGGTTATACCGCTAACCAAATTTAATGCCTGCCTTCATTAAAAAAAGGCCTATTTGATATTAAAAACATTTTTATGCAAATTCACTACTATAACGCACTTGCTGCGTCTAGAATTTTTTTTAAATTCAAAGGTTGAGATTTCCTTATAAGCGTTTTTTTTTCTGCAAAAATTCGCTATTCTATTAAAAAGTTAATAATGCTTCAAAAAAATTATTTATTTTTATGTTACGTTCTTGTGAGCTCTAACTTGGGTATAAACTTTTAACTATACAGGTCTTATCTGATGTAGCTAAAATCAAAAGTACTTTTTTCGTAATGTTATATGGTAACATTTGGTAAAGGTATACTCAAGTCAACTGCTGGCACTTCACCTGGTCTTCCTACATTTTATTAAAGATCAAGCAGGCGATTACCGAAGACAACAGAAACATGCAGACACCAGATGCATGAGTGTAAAGGTTGCTCGCTTATCTTTACAGCGATGTAAGAGTGTTTTGTAGAAGAATGTAAATGCCTTATACCTTTAGACATTCTAACCTGAATATCTTATATATGCATGTGACGAAATTCTGAAAACAAATGGGCTAATTTAATACATTTTCAGTCCTCGCCGCATGTTTTAAAAAATAACACGATTTTTCAGACACAGAAAACGATTAATTATTTGGCTGAACATTTCAATTATCCTTTAAAGCGCATGTCTATTTGCTTTTGTGAACAATTTTATTTAAATGCATCGGTTATGGGAGACACTAGCTATGTAAAACCCGCAACAGACTGAAACTTGAGAATAATCTTGACAATAAACAATGTTTTTCACGGATTGCAAACAAAGTTATTCGCAATAATGAAACTGTAGACTTCTAAACTTTTGAAATGTAACTGTAGGGACGACAGTTGTTTCAGCTTTGACCATGAGAGTAGGTGTAGAGTGTGGAACTGCCAAATCAAATATATTCAATATCTCAATTATTGTGAATTTTTATTTTAAAAAAATCCGAAACACGTCAGATTTAGGTTAAAAAAGAACATCCTGCAACGTGAAAATTTCAATTCGAGTGACAGTTGCAACCACAAAATTTGTAAATAGGAAATAGAGGCTTGTAATACGTCATTTGAAAAATATCTTCATTCTATATTCAAAAATGCTATTCATTTTAAATTTAATTGCAAAAGTTGACAGTGAAAAAAAAAAGAAACTTATACCATTGACGAACTTCGCTACAATGCGATAATGCGAAAGCAAGCAAAAACAATTTCAGTGTCCTTTTTGGACGGTTACAATTAAAAAGAGGACATAAAAAGTTATCAACATTCTTCCTAGTTGGCAAAGTTAGTTTTGTTTAAAACGCATTAGCAACTTACTTTGTGATTGTAACCGCATGACAGTAGTTGTCAGTTTAACTGTAATTCACAAACATGGTTTACTTAATAGAAACGCATAAAGTAACAATTCTACAGACGATTACAGATCAGAGTTTCTCGTTAATTTCAAGAAAAATTTCCCGATCTGCTGCCTATATCCCCAAAAGAGGATTATTAAAATCGAACACAATTTCACATGTTTGGATATGTAAGGCATATAAAAAAACCTTCTAATGCATGGAATAATGATACCAAATTGGATATAATGCTTAAATGTGAGGAAAACCCACATAGCTTGAGTCGATAAGCAGCTCCAACATTGGATTTTATCCATTTATCAATTATTCGAATACTAAAATAAAATAAAGCGCATTCCTATAAATTGATACAAACTCACGAGCCAGTGGAAGACAATTTTGATAAAATAACGTCTTTTTGTAAACAAATGACGGAAATGTTACAATATGTAATCCAACTAGAACACGTTTTGTTTTCTGATAGGTGCAGTTTTACACTCCACAGCCATGATAATCCACACTGGATAGGAAAATAACATACGCACTACCATGAGAAGAATACTGTTTGGGCAGAAATAGTTGGAAACCAAGTCACTGGTCCTTTTTTCATTGCAGGTAATTTCAATGGAGAAAATGTGTAGCACTGCTCCAAAATAATGTCGTGCCAACTTTGGCAAAATTATATGCCGATTAAGCAAACCCCCAAGTTTCAGCGAACGTGATATGCCTCCAGCAGGATGGAGCAACAGCACATTACCAAATTAATGCCCGGCAGTACCTCTACTTAATATTTACAGATCAGTGGATATGCGGGTGAGATTCGTTAGAATGGCCAGCATGATCACCCGGCCTTACGCTATTAGACTGCTCATGGGGATATGTAAAAAGTGTGGTATACAAAACTAAACCACACAATTTAACTAGCTTAAGAAGAAAAACAATGACTGCAATTAGGTTGGTCACGCCTCGGATGTTAACAAACCCCAGAAGAAATTTTTATGTACGATTAGAATGTTGCCAAGACATTAAGGTATACATTTTGAACATATCATATATTAGGAGAGATTTGATATCAGGTCTAGGTTTCACCACAACTGAGACGTTAGAGACGATCAGCAGACAGATTTAAGAGGTAGGCATATTGAGACCCTGTAATCGAGCTTCAACAACCCAACCGATCCTTATCCACCGATCTAACTAGGAGGTAGATTGAGCCCTTATAGTTCATTTCGTGTCATATTTCCTTAACCTCTTGAAAATGGCTCCAAAACAGGAGCAGAAACGACGACGATTTTGGACGCGGTTTAACTATATATATATATATATATATATATATATATATATATATATATATATATATATATATATATATATATATATATATATATATATATATATATATGTATGTATGTATGTATAATGAAATAATGAACCGATTTCAGGAAATTTGGCAGGCGTGATGCTTTGGTAAGCAGCTCAAATTATTACATTGGCCAGTATTGTTATCTAACACTCTTTTAAAATATAGAATTTCAGCAAGAGTCTCTGGCAAAAGCCTGTTTTTACATAAGATTTACTTAAGTTTGGGGCACCTTTTCACTTCTCTGAGGGAATAGGTATTTCAATTTGGTAATACAAAAATCACAAGATTTTAGGAATCTACAAGTTTTGAGCAAATTACTAAATGGACCGGGATTTACCAGACTTAGTAAAAAATTAACCATTATTACTGCAAGTTACTCTTAGCAAATGGTTTCTATAAATTTGAATTTTGATTTTCAAAAATATACGCCCTGAGGCACCTCAGCCACTACGCTGTTTCAACCATCTTCCTCTATGGTACACTACTTAAATTGGTAAAAGTAACGTGTTTAGAAAAAGCTAGACATGAAACAGAGTACTATAGTATTGTATTCTGTTTGTAACAGTGTGTACATATGTTGTGTACATTGTTCTACATAAATTATAATTAAAACACTAATAGATTGTAAAATCCTTCTTAATGTTTACCTCACAAAAACAGTGATTCTTTATAAATCCAAATTTACCAGTCACTTTTTTAGATGACAGCCTTAAGTACCTGACATATGAGATTGAAACAACAGAGACATAGTTAGGTCAGTTTTTCATGTGTCAGTAAGTGTGAAGCGGTCAATCAAGTGTGAGGTGAGAGCTTATCTTTCTGCAACAGCAGGCAGCACTAAGCAGGAATCAGGAACGGCAGGACAGTGGAGTTGTGGGATTCTGGTGCGAAGCATAAAGCAGAAATTAATCTAGATGATGGGTGATGAGCGGTTAGCGCGACCATCACGGTCGTTGCACTTCAAGAGGACTAACAGAGGAAAGTCCTCTTCCCTATACCCACTCTCATTGGATCTCCTCCTAGATTCTCTCATTCGATGCTGGATATGCTCGCTTCATATCAGACGATGAAAAGACGAAATAACCGCATTATTGATGAGCATTCAGTGAGTTGGATGTCTCTACTAACCAAAGTTAAAATGGCGAACTTATTCAATAGAAAACTATAGCAAAAACATTGATTATATTACATCAGTGTGAAACATTCAAAGAGTATATGTTAGTATAGCATACAGTATAATTTTATAAACCGCGTTTGATTAAAATCTAAAGATATAATACACGAATTCCATGATATTTTAGCAAAATACGTTATTAACATAAATTAAACACACAAGCAAAATTTGGTATTTTTAGTGGCTTCCAAAGATTTGTAAGGATTCCCACCTTAAAAGCCATATCCATTTCCCTGACTTCCCTGACCCAAAATTCAAATTTTTCATGAAAAAGGATAGCTTTATTCAAACAAAAACTTAAGACGATTCAACAATTAAATTATTGACTGTTATAAATCAACAAAATTTTTATTAGTAAAGCATTCACATTTAACTATTTTTAAGCAAGCAGGGCAGTAAAAACAATGTGGGGAAAGACAAACATTAAATTATAGTCCACCTTTTAGTGAATTTTCTTTTTAAAAAATTCACTATTGAGATCGCCACTTTCGAATTTTGAAAAAATTCCTTTAAATGAGCGCAAGCTAGGACATCTAGAACCCATATCAGGTCAGTTTCTATATATATATATATATATATATATATATATATATATATATATATATATATATATATATGTGTGTGTGTGTGTATCAAGTGACATCCCCAATGTAACACTGTCTTTATAGGAACAACGTGAAGAGCGCTGGGTACCAGAGTCTCCGTACATCTGAGAAGTAGAAACAACGCTAACACCGCTTCAGCTTTCGGCTGCGCCCAGAGAGCGAGAGCGGCCACACTTTTTACAGGGAAAGCAACGCCAGAATCCTTTGTTCATCTAGTTTTGACACCAATTCGTCTTTGTAGAAATGGAGATTTACAAATGCATAAATGGCTGCAACAGCAATGTTCTAAATGTTTTCAACACCAGTGCTATGAAGTTTCCTTTCATATACAAAAATCTGATATCGATGATATATTTCGACCATCAAGCTAAGCAATCTTTCGTTGCTTCTTGGTTTTTTCTCTCCCTTTTCACTTGAACAAACCCAAATCACCACAACATCTTTTCAAAGACCTAACGATCTTTTCGCTAATAACGTTAGCTTTATCAGAGGATGAAATATTCTAAACGAATCTTTGCCCCCACCCGTATATATATATATATATATATATATATATATATATATATATATATATATATATATATATATATATATATATATATATATGGTTATGGAACTTACTTTATTATTTTCTACCTGACAGTTTTTACAGAAAAGAAAATGGGCTTGAGATGAGAGGACCCGCCCGATTCAAGGGAGTTTCTTTCTTAATTGATATAGAAATATATATACTTTCATATGTATCAAGCATGGATTGCTGTCCAATATTTTTGATAAGTTTCTAATTATCTTTATCAGTGTGGTAGTTATTATCCCATATATGTTGTGCCACGCATGTAAATGTGCGAGCTGTTCACGGAATCTGGTAACTATATTCCCTTTAGTTTGCCCGACGTATTTAAGATTACAATTTTTAGAACCTATCTCATAGATACCCGCCATTTCAGTGGTTTTGTCTTTATCTTTATTACCTAACAAATTTCTTACATTTGTAACATGTCGCGTGTATTTAATAAGTATGACATGTCTCACGCGACAACGCCGTTCACTTTTAAGCTTCTGAATCAACCCCTTTTGTGACGTCAGCGTCCAAATCCCTTCAGTGACGTCAAACTCGGCGGTCGGTTACTCTACCGCACCCAACTCACTGGAACACGCCTGCATTCGAGCTAGTTTTGTGACGTGTCTGCGATAAGAGAATCTTTATATCCGCTTGCAACGCATGCCACGCTCTCTTCTGTTTAAAATCGACCACGGGATGAATTCTTAAGGCTAAATTTTAGTCGGAAAACAGCATGCCTAAATGGGTAAGTCTTAGATTTAAATACCGACTTATTTCCAGTTGCTTTGCTTGATAATAGTGGTAGATTGCTTGTTAATGTATGTATACTGAACTTACTTTCGATGATTGTTTTCTTTATTATAAGTTTTATACTGTTAAACGGTGGCTTGTGGTAGCGTTAGTTCGGTAATTAACTGCTATTATACTGTTTTAAATGCATTGTAAATAAGTCATTTAAGATTTTGTTTCATATACGTTAGTTTATTTCTAATTATTGACGCAGATAAATTTTGTAAGTAAACTCAACCTGCTACCAGCCGCCTTATGTAAATCATTAAGCCCTGAACCATTACTCATACCCATGGAATTTTATAGCACCCCGTGAAGGAGCTTCCTCAAGAACACCTTACTGACACCGTTAAGGAGTTCCCTCAACAACAACACCGTTAAGGAGCCCCCTCAACAACAACACCGTTAAGGAGCCCCCTAAATGGCACATCGTTAAGGAGTCCCTTCAACACCATCGCCAGGGAGCAGCCCCCTCAACAACAACATCGTTAAGGAGCCCCCTGAATGACACATCGTTAAGGAGCCCCTTCAACACCATCACCAGGGAGGAGCCCCCTCAACCTAAGGCTGGAAGTTAAGTACACTATTTATCTGTGTTTTTTTTTTGGAGTAGGGTATGCTCCACAATTCATTTTTACAGTGTTATATGCCATGTCAAAGTGATCGATTCATATTTTTCTTTTATCCAATTTGCTTAATTCAATTCGCTGCATTGTATAGATTCAATAACTTTTTAAATAAACTGATTTTATTCATAATACTTGATTTTTATTTGTATATCTTGAAACCTACCAACTGCAAGTGCCTAAACCCAAGCCCTGAGATAATTTGTGTTATATTATATTAATTTAGTGTTCAATAAATATTTTTCGTTATACTGGGCTTTAGTATAATTTTTAGTTATACTATCTCCACAACGTGGGGTTTAGTATTATTTTTAGTTATAAATTATTATTCTTTGTTGAAAAAGTCGGTTTTATTAAAAATACTCTCCAGACCTTTTGTGATACGCGGTTTAAAAGGTAGGCATGCAAACTGTTTCTCTATTTTTGTCTTTCTTGAATGTCGTGCATTCGGCTATCATTTTCTTTGTACTATGTCTATTAATCAATTTGTCCACTAAGCAATCCGAATCATCGTTATATTTAGCCACGTATCTTATGTACTTTAATTCTATACTGTATTTAGTGTTACTTAAGGGAAAACTTATTAATCTATTTACTAAAATATTTACACTATCCGTTTTTTGTGCAAACGTATGATGTGAGCCATTTGGGATGTAACTTATAGTGGTGGTTCCCTTCCTCTTGACATCGAGTTCTAGCGAGTGATTATTTTTAATAACGAGTGCATGTAGAAAAGGAAGTTTATTGTTAACTTCCATTTCGTGGGTGATTTTTATTGAATCAAATTAACAGTTTAGTTTTTTAATAAATTCATCTACCTTGCATATGTTTCTATTAAACACTGTAAAAATGTCGTCACGAAAGCACACTCTAGGAAAATACTCACTTTCGTTTTACAAATCTGTCTCAAATATACCCAAGAAGAGGCCTGCAATGAAAGGAATCCACTGTCTCCTTTCATTGCAGACCTCTTCATCAGTAGATTTGAGACATATTTAGAAAAGGAAAATGAGTATTTTTCTAGAGGGTGGTTTCGTTATGTGGACGATGGTGGCAAAGATTAATTTAGAATATTTCATCCTCTGATGAAGCTAACCTTGTTAGCGAAACGATCGTTAGGTATTTAAAAATATGTGTTATGGTGATATTGGTTTCTACATGTGTACTTATCAGTGCTCAACACAGGTTCCAATCTTCACTCACTGTCCTTTTTCATTGACAATTCTCACAGGTTCCAATCTTCACTCACTGTCCTTTTTCATTGACAATTCTCTGCCTGCTCGTGTCATCTGTCACTTCTGTCACTTCTCGTTTTCGTTTTTAACCATCCTTCCACCTGTACAAGTTTTGTTTTTATAAGTGCACCAACTCCATTTTGCTGCTTTAATAAAATAAAAAATAAGCGTCGCCTATATTCATCTTCTGGCTGCTTCTAGTCTGGAGATACTTCTGTTCTCTTATTCAATGTCATTTTCGTCTGGAAATCTCAAGACAATAGATGAAAACTAAAACTTTGACAACAGTCCATACAGCACATTTTCTGTAATCAAAGAACAGGAATAGTAAGTATTAATGACATCTCCTTTTCATTTCCTTTCTGAATTTTGCTTGTTCAGACCTTCTCAGGGAGTCCTGCTAAGCCGTGCAGCCTGCTTGCCTTTTATGTTGTGTGTAGCGCTTTGCTTTTAACTAGTTGATTAATTTGACTTTTAACTGGTATTTGACTTTTTCAGACTGTTATCTTCGTAGGACTTCGTTTTAAATATATGTATAAAAATGTTGTTTAACTCCTGACACTCTGTCAGTTTAGCTTTGCACGGTCGTTAGGGCTTGGTTTTTTTATGTTTGACATTAGCTTTTGTTAGACCTTTATGGTTTCTGTAGTGGCTGTGTAATACTCGCATGTAAGATTTACCAGAAACATGGTTTATGACAACCACCTTGTTACATTGTAGGTCTTTAATCCCCGAAGATGGCTCAAAGGAGCCGAAACGCGTAGGGTTAACAACTAAATGTATTGTCTGGTAGAAAAAGCCTTTTAATTCCAAATTCCTTTTTTTTTCATTTTTGACCTCGAGAATTCCTCATATGGCAACGCCGTTTTTTCATGAGCTTCTCGACACCGATCTCTACTTACTAATTTGCGTTTGCTCAATACAGTTATGACCCACATGCTACTTACATAAGCATGCATAAGCTATATGTGGTTATCTATACACGTACGGGTATTTTATTTGGTACATAATATTATATTTATTATTGTAAAAATTAATAAAGGAAGTATACAGGGACACTTTGCTTCATGCCTTGGGGCCTGTCAAGGCAACTTTCCAACGATCACAGGTGGCCACTGATAGGTAGGGTGTAACATTTGGATAAACAATAGGTTTTACATTATCTACCTCAGATGTACCTTAATACTCAATGTACATAATTGCATACGTACGCTCTCTCTCTCTCTCTCTCTCTCTCTCACACACACACACACACACACACACACACACACACACACACACACACACACACACACACACACACACACACACACACACACACACACACACACACACACACACACACACACACACACACACACACACACACACACACACACACACACACACACACACACACACACACACACACACACACACACACACACACACACACACAAAATTGCTCCAATTTGCTTACAAAATAATGTACAATTATTCATATATTATTTATGTAGTTACTTTAAACCACATGATGTATTTGGTTATTCTTAATAAATTATATAACCTCCATTAGTAGTCTATTATTTTTATTGATTGCTACAAGCATCAGTTGACTAATATTAGTTGGTAGCGTAATTGAATAATTGATAGCTGTTCTGATCAGTCTATCACTGTGCACAATATGTTTTTGACAATTAAAAAATAAATGATTTATGTCGCAAATACTCGTTCCATCGCACGCGCAGTATGGATTATCCACCAGTTTCAACCTGGACAAATGTGATGTGAAAGCGCCATGTCTTACCATTATTCCAACTAAAGCCGTATGTAGATGCCTAGGTAAATCCACCATCTTTTAAGAGTATCAGTTCATACGTGTTTGTACACTGCGTTTTGTACTAAGCTCCAGTGTTCTTCCTTTTTCTTTTCCATGTCTTGCTTTGCTATCACTATGTAGTCTTCGGCTCTAACTAGTTGATAACGTTTACCTTCCTGGCCACATTTATTCGATAGTTGATCAGGTTCTTCGTTGCCTCTGATGCCTGCATGACCTTTAATCCAGACAAATACACATCTTTTTCCATTTCGTTTCAAATTAAATAACTGTGTTTTGATTTTGCAGATGATTGGATTGTAAAATATACTTTTCGGGTTGCTGAGTGTTGTTATGAATGCTAAGGAGTCAAATATTCATCGAACGGATCTGCCCTGGCTATGCCGAGGGCCTTTATTACTACCGTTATTTCGGCTGTGTAAATGAAAATTTGCTTATTAAGTTTAAGTAGATATTTGTTTTTGTTGTTGTCACAATATACTCCAGCCCCTGTGCGCTGTTCTGTTTGGAACCATCTGTAAAGATTAAAGCGGCTCTTGGATGTTTGTTTCATATATCTTGATACTAGGACCAAATTCATTTTAATCATGTCAAACCCAGACATGTTGACCTTTATAAATAATATGGTTTAATACTCTATAATTAACGAACTAGCAGCCCTAGAACCCATATGCGATGTTAGTTTTAGTTTTTATCTATATATATATATATATATATATATATATATATATATATATATATATATATATATATATATATATATATATATATATATAATATAGGGTAACGCATTTCTATGGTCTCTCGAGCAACATGTTATAAAATTATTTCAACAATCACAGGGTTGCCCAGGCGTTAGTGATGCAAATTTTCTTTCCTTTTTAAATCGAACACCTCTTATATTATTGCATTTTCCATCGAATTAGAATGCTTGTTTGTAAAAACAAAACAAAAAATTGATAGCGTTCATTGTTTTCGAGTGATTTCAATTGTTTCACATTTTTGGCAAATATCAAAATTATGATACGACGTTTTTACCAACATACATCAGAGTCCCATGAAAATGACGCATTCGGAGAGGTTTTCGTTTATATTATTCGTGAAAAAATCGAGGTGTCGTATACAATTTTTGTTTTGTTTCCAGAGAAGTAATGGTTTGTAAAATGTTTGTGAAATTTTGGTAATTAATAATAAATGTAAACATTATTTATTAAATAAGCTGTTGTAAAAAAGTTTTCGGTTTTCTGTAAAAAAATTGTTTCCAAATTTCCATGAATTTTTTTTAGAAGTTTCGTCGAATAGCTGTTTGTGTGAAAAATCATATAGTTGTAGGTGGGTAAATAGTTTGAAGCGGTTAGTTGACCAGGCAAATGAGAACAGTTTCTTCAGGAACATTTTAAGTTAATTTAAAAATAAATTTTACTTTTTCAAACAACAAATTTATTTTGATGAAATATGGTACATTGTTTTTACCATAGAGGTTATACTGGTAACCAAATTTGATGCATACTTTCATTAAAAAAAAATATATTTGCTATTAAAAGCATTTTTATAAAAAATACCATAGCGCATTTGCTGCGTCGAGACTTTTGTTTAATTATTTTTCTACTTCCTACAAACGTTACCTACATATACTCAGTTTTAAGTCGTCAAAACTCTTCTTTTAGCCTATGATAGAGACTGAGTTCTCAAAAAAAAAGAATAATAAAGGCAGGGCTAGTATGAGTTCATAAACTTTTTGTAAGACAAAATGCCTAAATCTTCATCTTGAACTATGATCAACTACTGGATTTTTTGAGAATACTAAAGGTTTACCTGATTCACTTGGGATCATCGAAAACTATACGATAGATTTTACGGCATTAATCGACATATTGACAAAGATAAACCCGCACATTCAAGAACGATCATTGAAAACCACAAGTACAAAGCTAAAGAAAACCCTGGTAGATCACCTTCATCTACATACCTCAGGCGATTTAACATCTGATACTGAAAGCGACTATTCACAAAAAATACCAAAATGCAAATTCATCTTGAACTTTATTGGCTTTCAAAAATGTGCAAATTATTAGAAAAAAGGGAAAATTGGAAATGCTATTATAGCCGAGTTAAAGTTATTTGTAGTGTTGTAATGTTTGTAAGGTAGATAAGTTCTTTTTGGTTTTGTTGTAAATAATATCTCTGGAATAACTCTTGGGTTGAAGTGAATTTTTTAATTAAAAAAACTACTGTTATTTCATAAATTTCTTAGACAAATGTTTAAGCTGCAACAAAGAACCTGTAGTCCTGCAATAGCGTGTAAAAATGTTTCAAGAACAGACATAGACCTCCATATCATCAACAAGAAATTTGAGATATTTAGTTAAATTATAGTATCATTTTCACTTAGGCACTAACTTAAATGTTTATTGAAATAAAATAGTATTTTGATAAGTATAATCTTTCACAAATTAGCAAAAACCTTGGTAATGGATTTAGTTGGACCTTCGAAATTCTTCGAAATTCTTCTTTCCACAATATAATTAGAATAAGTTTTACTTTTTATACTTGCAGCAATAAACAGTTTAAAATCAAAATGCATAAAAGCGTTTCTATTTGTTTTCACAATTCTATTATTTTTGTATCTGATTTATTTATTACCGTTTTGTCCTTTACATTATTTCAAGCATTTTAATTGCACGATAAGTATAGCCTTTTCTTTTTTATTTTTTGATGAATTATTTTTAGCACTATTTTACTTGTGGAATTTTGTTGAAGTAGTAGGGAGACGGGGGGATATATTTAAATATAATTTCACAATTACCCCCCCCCCCCTCCTGTTTAAGGTCGGGGGTAACTTTGTAATTTTAAAAGGTGATGTAGTTTTTTTTTATAAAATTAGAATCTACGTAAAAAAAGAGGAATGTGCGCAAAGAAATTAGATTTGCTCTACCGGTGACGAAATTGTGATTCGTTAGGTTAGAATAGAAAAAAATTATTTTAATATCTGTCAAGTCTGTTATCATGGACCTTGATGTTGATTATTTTTTGGTTCCATGGAAACGTGTTATTTTTACTTAAGTCAATTGAGAATTTTGACATTTTGACGATTATTTCCCAGTTTATTGCTCAATTAAACATTGAAAATAATTTTAATATGCAAGTGGTTATGTTGTTAACTTTGGGCGAGTGCAAAAAAAACACAGAAAAGCTGCAGTAGTGTGAGCAGAGAGGTTTCTTAATAATTCCAAATCTTACATGGCATTGCAAAGGTTGGAAACCAGGAGTCGTACGTATTGGCAGTTTAAAACTGAAACCAGGAGTACGCAAGATAACTAAAACTGACGAAAATTGTGCAGTTGTCTAAGGCGCGATCGCTGTTGACCCACATGTAAGTACCAAGCGGCTTGCTAAAGATTCTGGAATAAGTCATAAATTTGTTGTGAAGATATTGCACTTGTAGAAATTTAATTCGTATCACACAATACGGTACCAAGAGCAACAAAATAAGATTTAAAAAATTGCGTTACATTTTGCAATTGGGTCACCAGACAAATGCAAGGAAATAACAGGTTCCTGAACCATGTTATTTTTTCTGACGAAGATACTTTCCATAGTTGTGGGCAGGTAGGATTTTAAGTTATCCCTTATCAGTAGAAATGTAGTTTCTTTTTTTTTCTTTATTTATGTTTTTTTTTCTCTGCTCTTCTCTTTTAAATCCCTACTGGATAAAAGCTCTACCAAATCGACATCCATGGTCAATTAATATCTGGTGTGGTATAATTGGGGATAAAGCTTATGGTCCGCAGTTCTTTGAAGGGCATTCAAATGAAGAAATGTACATTCATTTTTTAAAGATCCAGCTACCTTAATTATTAACCAAAGCTAAACCCAGGCATGTCTTTTTAACAGGATGGAGCTCCACCACATTATGCAACGCAGGCCCGTAATCATTTGAGTGGAATATTTAAAACAGGTGGATTGGTCCATAGCTCCGATCAACTGGCCTGCTAGGTCCCCGGATTTGATCCCCCTTGATTATTTCTTTTGGGGTTTTATAAAGAGCAAAGCGATGACCTTTGCACCTATAACTTTAGATCATATTAAAAACATAATCAGCTTTGCCTGGTCATTAGTGACACCTGAAATATTGCAGCATGTACGGGATTTATTTCGAAAAAGAATCAGAAAATGTTTGGAAGTTTAAGGGGAACATTTCGAACATATTCTCACGAATGACAGACGATAAATAAGTTGAAATTTAATTGTTTACATTTTTTTGTATTTTAGCCGAATAAATCACAATTCCGTAACCAAAACAGCAAATAAAAAATTGCACACAAACCTAGTTTTTTAGGTGGATTCGCATTTTATAAAAGAAATCACCCTATTTAGAAATCCAAAGTTACCTCAAACCCTTCAAAATAAGGAGGGAGTATATGTAAAAAATTAAACATTTTTCGAGGTATCCCCTTGTAACAATTTAAAAACTCACCCGTATAAATATACATATAACCTTAAATGCGGTTCAACTAGCAGACCAAGTATTTCTTACATTTATAACCGCGTAAACGTTTCTGAACGCATATATTTTAACTAGCCCTATCAAATCACGTTTTCCGGGACAGATTCACGTTTTCTTTCGAAAGTTTGTTTTTCTGAGCATACTGAATGTGTTTTGATGAAATCTGGTCATTGGCTTTCTCTATATGTACCAGACCCTGTACTAAATTTGATGTTTTTTAATTCATAAAAATTGCATTATCTGCAGAAAAGAAATTGCTCTGCCACAACACACTTACTGTGTCAGGACTACAATTATCTTTTGTTTTCTAATTTCAATTAGTATTTATATGTATCTTCAATATTTGTGAATCACTATCAGGAAGTTCCCTTTGTATACACGTGGGGAGATACCGTTTATTACTCTATAGTATGTTATCTAACACAGAAAAGCTTTGTAGGAGAGAGTGTAACATGTAATGGTACCAGCATCGGATAGACAAGCCATCTTCTATCTTTACGTATCTAACTGTCAAGTCATAGAAGAGGAAAGGAAGTTACCAGGAAGTTAGGGTAAAAGATTAACCTTAACAGATTATCCTGCGATAAGCCCTTGTGCAGGAAAACGACCGGGTACTTAGAATACACCCATACCACTTTGCCTTAGTGTTTCTGCTGTATAATATGTAACTGGTGATTTGTATTTCTTTTTTTTATATATATAATTGTTGTTGGCTTTGAATTGATAACCCAATTCATATAGCAACATTTCTTCTTTAATCTATAAAATATTAACATTGAAACACAGCAGGGGGGAATTTTCATTACTAAATATCACTAGCAAAGAGGTCGAGATTTTCGGACTTCTGAATTAAAGCCCCTTGAACTCATATTTAGGCTCCGCCACAATTTATATATATATATATATATATATATATATATATATATATATATATATATATATATTTATTTATTTATTGGTGAAGTTCTTGAACGTCAAGATAAGAATTAAAACAAAATAATGTTTGAAGTATGATAAATTTACTTTTTTTACTGAGCTTCTGATATTTGGTATTTTTAAATAAACAGTTGAAAATTAATGATATTTTTTGTTTATAAATGTTTTTGTAATAAAAAAACAAGTCTTTTCAGTAAATAAGATTGTCAATAAGTTTTCAAATATTCTCTCGAATTCTTTCGACAATCGTTTTTTACTTTTGTTGATTTATTCTGATTTCCCCATTGACGGATGCGTTGGAAGTTGGTCTTGTGGTCCACTGTTAACGATTATATATGGAGGTTGATTTATTTTTTCTTACCATGTTAGAAGTGATATTTTGGAAAGCTCTTAAAACACTTTCTAAATATTTTAGAGAGAAATTTATCAGCCAAAAAGGATCTTCCAATTTAACAAAGACACGAGATACAAAGGATCTTATAATTAACCCCCGAATACAGTCCATAGTCTCCATCGCTACCTTGTTCAACTTACTTTCTTCGTTATAACTTTAGAAGTGGATATATAATCGCGCCTGAAAGATAATATAAGAATTAGTAAAATCAGATTGACCCCTTTTTACCCATCTAGGGGTGGAATTTCGAAACATTTATTCTTACTGGATGGTCACCTCACGGGAGGATTATACGCTGATGAGTCACTCGCAACATTTGTTTTGTATCCAACCGATAACTAGAAAATAATTAACTTATGTTGATTAAACTTGTCAAGTGTATTTATTTTGTTAATAGCTTGGATGAGTTAGTTGGCCAGCCCAATCAGGCCAGTTTAAAAAAATATATATTTAGCAAATTTTTGTATCTCTGGAAAAACATCAAGCTTATCTTGACGAAATCGGCTACATATGTCGCCATATATACTGAAATAAGAAATTTTTAGGATAACGCCTAATCCAGTTATTAAAATTTGAAACATTTAATGAAAATACTGTACCATAACGCACTTGCTGCATTTGGACTGTTTCTACTCAACGTAATTAACGCAAATTCTCAAATCAGGCAGTGAGTAGCTATAATGTTTTTAAACTAGTTCATTTAAGATGCGATCGGCAATGTTATCGTTAATTATCAGGTCCATATGGCAAATTCCAATTTTAAATGAACGACGCTATTAAAATTTTACGACACAGCCTAATGCAAAGATAAAAAGACAAATAAATGTACGGTTCTGATGAGTTACCTATTATAATACTAAGTGCCAAGCAAAAAAATCGACGTAGAAAATCGTCCGGTGCATCAAAGTCTACATGCATTACGATAGTATTGCATTCTTGATATAAAGTCTAACGATAATCAAGACAATTGAATTAAAAATAGCACTTTTAATTATAATTTGATTCGATTAGCTAATCTGTTTCTTAATGGAGTGCAGCTGTTTTGCATTCCCTATCAGCATTAAGTACAAAAAAACTATATATGTATTTTTAGTCGATAGTGATATCAGACATAAATAGTTGCATTTAGATTATATGCATGTTAAGTTTCATCAGCACTTAACATACCTATATTTATCCTGGAAACTAGTAGTACCTGCTTGTTGTTAACTTGCAATGCTATGAGATTACTTGCCCGCACCTTAATAAAACTTCGGATATTTTGCTTTAATTACATGCGTCAAATCAAATTAAATCAAATTTATTTGCTAACATACAAGAAATTCATGACAAAACAAACAAAATAGGGATATGTTAGGTTGTTGTGGATTGATTACCAAACCTATCCTTATCCAACGCTCTAAGGAGTAGGGAGATTGAGGCCATAGAGATAATGACCGCGGAAACCTTTCTGAACACACACACACACACGCGCATATATATATATATATATATATATATATATATATATATATATATATATATATATATATATATATATATATATATATATATATAAACATAAAAAACTTGAAACTGACCAGAGATATACGTTCTAGGAGTCCTAGTTTGTACTCATTTAAAGATATCTTTTCAATAGTCGGGGTCTCCTCAAGAGCGCATTTTGTTTCCACGTAAATTCGCTAAAAAGATCACCAAAACAGTAACATTTAGAATAGAGTATGCTACACAATATGGCATTAACTTTTTTTGTGGAATCTAAAAATGTAAAAATATAGTATATGTTATATTATTTAAATTAATAAAGTTGGGCGTCACTTTGATGGAACCGAAAACGGCAAAACACAAAAGTATTTTAGTTAAAAGTTGAGTATAAAACATTTTGTGGTTGCGTTCCTAATATTTTTGTAATGCAGATAATTTAAGGACGTTGTGACACGCAGTACATACAAATATAGGAGCTGATTAAATCACGTATAAAAGTTGGAGAATTATAAGGACATCTCAGATGTCCTTTCAGATCTAAAGAAATTTTCAAAGGTAACTAGATATGCCTAGTCAAAAAACTAAAAACTGCCCTTTTCTCTTATTTTTAGCCTGTTTATTCGATTTTCTCTGGATACACTGAATAAATGCGATAATGGGCATCCTTGTCGTATGCCCTTCCTTATTTAGCTGCAATTAATAAAATCTGTTAATTGTTAATATCAGTTATTCCGTTATGGTGCTTTTATTTTGTGTACAGATTGAGAATAATGAGTTTCTCAGTTCCATCCAATCCTACTTCTAAATTTTGTATATACGGTGTGGAACAGCCAAATGGAATGAATTCAGTATGTGCACATGTGCATATGTGCATATTTATAAAAAATATTATATTAATCTATTATTATTATATTATTATATGATTATATTAGTATAAAAAAATATAAAAAAAATTCCAGAATCACGTCAATTTTAGATTAAAAAATGACCTACTTCAATGTGTAGACTTCACCCCTACATTCCACCCCCTTCGAGTGACTAAATTTTAACCCCCAAAATTTTAAATAGGAAGTAGGGGCTTGTGATACCTCATTTACAAGGCCTCTTAATGCTCTATTCAAAAATGCTATTGTTTGGAAATTTATTGCAAAAATTAACAGTAAAAAAAAAGAATTTCATGTGATTGGCGCACTCCGCTACAACACACTAAAAAACTAAAAACTAATCGCGTTTATTTCTTGATAACGAGAAAAAATAAAAAACACGTCAATCGTAATGTAGGAGATGTTCAAAATGCATGCCTTGAGCGTCTTAGCAGCATCCTGACCATAAATAGAAATGTCTTCTAACGTTAATTAATCTCCGAGGCGTGTCCGACCTAATCGCCATAGTTATTCTTTTTCTTAAGTAAGTTAAATAGTGTAATTTAGCTTTTTATACCATATCTACCCACATATTCTCATTAAAAAGTCTCATAGCGTACGATTGGGTGCTGGTCGTTCTAACGAACCTGGCCTCCCGATCCACCTATTTGGCAAAATTAAGTCGAGGTACTGCCGAACAATGACTTGGTAATATGCTGGTGCTTCATCCTGCTGATACCATTCAAATTGCCATCAATGGAAAAGGGGCCAATGACACGGTTCCCAACTATTCCTGCCCAAGCACTAATCTTTTCAGGGTATTGCGTATATTCTTCTCTCGTCCAGTGCGGATATTTTTTTACCAGTAGCCGCAATTTTGACGATTAGCGTGGTCGTGAAGTGTTGAATTGTACTCATCAGAAAACCAAACATATTCAAGTTGGATAACATTGTTATTTAGCATTTCATTTGGTCACTCAATTTGAAGTACTTAATGAAAATTCGCTACCTAAACGCACTTACTGCGTCCCGATTTTCTCTTACGACATGCATCATACGTCGATAAAAAATCCAAAAATGCAATATTATAAGGGATTTCCCGAAAAAATTTGTAGGTATCACCAACGACTTATGGGCGACCCTGTGATTGTCAAAATAATTTTATAAAATGCAGCTCAAGACACCCTACAATTAGCGTATACAATTTTTTCTCGTATCTTATATAATAACAATTATTTTGAGCTTTACCGTAGAAATGCGTCACCCTGTATACATATAAACAGATAAAAACTGAAACTAAACCCGGATATGGATTCTAGGGGGGCCCAGTTTGCACTCATTTGAAGACATATTTTTAAAATTCAAAAGTCGCGGTCTCCTCAATAACGACTTTTTTGTACGAAAATTGGCAAAAAATTATAGATCCTTAAACCATAATCTTAACTAAAACTACTGCCAAAGCGCCAGAGAAAGGGTCTATTTGAAATTAATTTTCTGGAAATAGTTTAGCATCATGAAGGACAATGATGGATGAAGTTGAGGATGAGGTTTACGGGTTTGCAGAACAATTTTCTTGCGACAGTTTCTTTACATAACCCGTATTTGTTTCAGGTTCCTTGCTTAATGTTGCCAATTTTGACGTTTCAAAACGCGACTTTAACGTTTTGTGAAAACCCCAATCTTTTTTCTTTAAATGATTATTGGTTTTTTGTCTTACTTAGGTCTTACAGACCTAAATTTTGGTATATGGTTCACTCTTTACGATACAAACACGCGCACCAAGTTGCCCTTACATAAATTTAAGAAAACACAACAGTTTCCGCGAAAACCTGGGCGAATTTTCCTGGATAACGAACTTATCTAAGGAAGGTATGTAACATTTGATCAAAATCGGCCAATTATTTTTTGAGCTATCGGTGTGATACATATATATATATATATATATATATATATATATATATATATATATATATATATAATGAAACTGACCCTGAATTTGGGTTTTAGGGGGCCTAGTTCACGCTCATTTGAACAAATTTTTTCAAAATTCAAAAGTCGGGATCTCCTCATGAATGAATTTTTTTAGAGAAAATTAACTCAAAGCACATACACGACAATGTTTTAAATAAGCAAACTGCTTTAATGAATTCCAATTTCTTGGATATTCTTCTTTCTAATTAAATAAATAAAACAAAATAAATCTAGCTATTTTTTTCAAAAAAGTTGTAATAAGTTAATGAGTTGATGTGTGTCGATATTTGCATTGTATAGATTCTACTTTATTACTGTTATTGCTTTGTTATTTTATTGGGGTAATTGTTATTACTGTTATAGTTTATATATATATATATATATATATATATATATATATATATATATATATATATATATATATATATATATATATATATATATATATGCTAAATATTGACATACATCACGTAGACATTTTGAACACGTCATTCGTCATTTTAATTTTTTTTACTTTCTTTTTTTCTTAAAGAATTTTTTGGTCAAAACATAATAACACAGCAACAGATCTTTATTTGCAGTTGTCATGATTTCGTATTAGTTTCTTCTGGCTAAGGATGCCGTCAAGCAGCAAAACCGGTCACAGAAATGCTGCGGAACATCTAGAATTCAGAAGGGCCATTTGCTCCAGTTAGCTTACGCGCGGGCTACGTCCTTAATTTACAAAAAGAAAACCAATAAAGAAGCCAGAGAAGTAGTCACCAAGTCTGTAGTTAGTATAGAACAGTTTCACCAAGTAAGAGCAACAACAATCAATAAATATGAAGAACGCTGATGACTTTTTATGACTTCTTTTTAACTGATACGGTCAAAAAGAAACACTGAACTTCGTTTTGCTTGGTTTTTCATTATCGATAATGAAACGCGAATAGTTATTAATTTTTAGTGTGCTGTAGCAAAGTTAGCCAAACGAACAAATTTCTTAATTTTAGTATTAATTTTTGCAATAAATTTCAAAACCATATCGCTTTTTAATAGTGAATCTAAAGTTCTTTTAAATGAGATATCACAAGTTCCTACTTCCTATTTAAAAATTTGGGGGTTGCCACTGTCATTCGAAGGGGTGTAGAGGTAAAGTTTTTAAGAAGCAGGCTGTCATTTTTTAATCTAAAATCGCCGTCCTTCGTTTTTTTTATCAATATGCACAATAATTGAGATACTGAATTTATTGCATTTGACTGTTGCACGCTGCAATTAGTCTAGTTTTGTATATTTGTTCCTTAAATTGAAATCTGTGCTTCACAGAAAAGCTTTTACTTGATGTACAAGTACATATCTATTACATAAATTGGAGTTTTAATATTAAACACTTATCAACCGGGACATAAATATCGCAATGCATGTTTGGTGTTATACCACAGAATAAATCTAAATGTATTAGTTTCGATGTTCGTCCTTACTTGTGTTTTAATCACGACACTTGTGTTATATAAATTATACATACAATTAGTGGAGTTATTAGGGCCGGATTGTTTCATGCCTGGTGCTTGATCCACGATGGCCGACCTTGGTACGATAAAAAGATCTCTCACTCATATTCATTTGCATTTATAAATATTCCGCGATCCTGCGATGCTATCTGAGCTGCTGTTTGATTAGCGGATTGTTTTACTTTTTCATTCGCTTTTTATCGTTTTAATTTATCGCCGAGGTGCTGAATTAAGAGCGGAAACAAAAATAAATAAGCTGCGATACTGTACGAAGTATTTTCTTTTACTCACCTTTTTGTAGATCAGAGTCGTTACGGAAATCCAATGGTAACTTTTCAAGTGCATCACCTGAAACAAAAATTAAAAGCTAATATAAATTGGATGCAACTGTGCACCAGACTTGATTCGATAAAGTTTAAAATATTTTTGCTGGGGCATTTATTTATTCGGGGAGTCCAATAAATATGGAATCATGTTTACCGTTCGACCGTTTTTGTTTAAATTTGGCTGGCGGGTGTACTAAAAAGTTACGAATACGTTAGGCATACCTGAGTCACTGCAGTTATGCAGCGTGGGCCAAAAACAAAGACGAACTTTTTTGTTTTAAATAAAACACCTATATGTTATAGCATTTTTGTACTTCTTATAAGTCCTAATTTATCTGTACTTGGTGTCCCTATAGTTAAAAGCTTCAGTTGTGATATTGAACGTTGAAAATCCTAACTTATAAAATTGTAGTAGACATGAAAATTGCAATAAAAATACTATTTAATGCTGAAAATCACAACATCGAGGCATCTTATAATACAAAGACTAATTGGTTGGAAATTAAACGAAAATATTTTGAACTTTCTAGATAACTCCCTAAAAAGACGAACCTACAAAGGAAGGCTAAACGGCACTTTTTACAATAGCTATGTACAAGTAAATGGGCTACCACAGGGGTCAGTTTTAAGCCCAATCGTGTTTCAGATTGCTACTAGCGACATTGGAAGCAAAGTAGTGAAACCTGTCAAACATCTTCTCTATGCTGATAATTTGGTTATTTTCTGCAGAGGTAAAAAACAGACACACTACAGCACAACTAATCCAAGAGACACTAAAAGATTTAGCACATTGGACAAGATACACAGGATACATATTCAGTCGAAAACATAACTAAGAAACTGAACCGAACCTTATACTAAATATTGCAGCGCTTTCCAGAGTAGACCACTAAAAATTCCTATGTGTTATATTTAATACAAAAATGACATGGAGGCATCAAATAAATCATATTAGAACTGAATATACTACCAGAATGAATATTTTTAAGGCAGTTGCTCATTACGACTGGGGAGCAGAATAATCAGTTTTGATTAGCTTATAGAGGACACTATTTCGATCTAAAATAGAGTACGGTGCCACTGTTAATGCAAATTCAAGTAAAATCACACTAAAACCACTAATTACTAACCACACTAAAACCACTAAATACTATACAGAATACAGCTATAAGGCTATGTCTCGGTGCTTTCAGAACAAGTCCTGCAACTAGTATGCAAAGAAATGAATTGGCACTCTGTTCAAGACGACAATTCCAAGTTTGCTTCGAGAGTTCATCGTTTAGCAAATAATCTTGATCAGTCAGTCCTAATCGACACCCAAAGCCACATTCATCAACGGTTCAACTCTAACAAAAACCCATGTCTTATATCAGAAATTATAAAAGACATATACCAAATCAATTTCACAGGAGCCATTGAATTTCCGAAATCGAATACAATGCCATAGACTGTAGCACATCATTAATGTCACCTAAACAAGACAAAACATTAAATGCAACAGTGCAGACAAAATTTACAAAAACAATAAGTGAATACAAACCCAAAGTGATAATGTACACCGATGCCTCTAAGTCTCCACATGGGGTGGGTAGGGCGGTAGTGACATTACCCTCCTCCAAGCAGATTGTTAAGTCAACCGTTGACATCAGTATAGGCACAGGTAAACTTTTTACAGTTCTGCAAGCCTCAAAGTGTGTAAAAGATATTTTCAACAGTGCCACGAAAATAGTGATCTGCACAAACACTAAATTGGCATTGGATGAAATATGTAGCCTATATACCAAAAACCATACAGCAAGGGAAATACAGAATACTGCTCACGGTCTTGAACGCTAATCGACACTCATTTGTTTCATATGTGTACCCTTACACTCTGGCATGATGAACAATGAGCTGGAAGATATTGCTGCTAAAAGAGCGATCACGGAAGGCTTGACAGTAAGAAGTCACTACTACAAACTTTTTTTTTCGAAGGAGGAAACCCATCATGGGCATCTGGAAAGGAGTCGCAGATAGTGTATCGTCTTACCGACTAAAACTCACTCGCTTCACCTGTTGCACCCTGAAACTGTCGCAAACAAACTATTAGGACCACATGTTGAAACATTAATTTACGACAAATTGCAAATATAGTGGAATCATCAAACCAGCAAACTGCACGAACTAGCAACAACAATTGAGGCGTTGCAAGCACCTATACTAAGTCGTAGGACGCTTTGTCGTCTTAAGATGAATCCAGATGGATAGAAAGGAATCACACATGGTAACCCTAGCTACAGCTGCTACCTACTGGAACAACAAATTCCACCAGTTTGTGATACCTGCAACGTGAGCCTTTCAACAAGTCACTATCACACAGAGTGCAGCAAATATAGAGTTCGGAGAAGGTTGTTTTTAGTCAAAAATATATCCATGGTAACCCTAGCTACAGCCGCCACAGAAAAAATAATGGAATTATTAAAGTATAGTGAATTGTATGAACACATATAAGTGTAAAAGTTGTATTGTTTAGTGTATTGGCCCAACAACACGTCTTATCGCACCTGTATTTGTATATGTAATATTTATACTCTTTACTTTCTATATGCCAATGACCTTAGTAGCCAAGACACAACTTTTTTTTTCTAATACAAAAATAATTTTGAAAATAAAGGAAGGAAAAATAACCCGTGATTTTCACGAAATATCAAAATCATGTTTGTCCACTTCTTGCAGTACCTAGAATAGGTGTTACTTCAGTTATCATTAGAGGTGAAATTCACTTTGTGCCTTGCAGGAAACAATTTATTTATAGTATTTAGATTATTATTAGATGAAAAACCTTATATAAATCTAAATAAAACTATATATATATATATATATATATATATATATATATATATATATATATATATATATATATATATACATATATATATATATATATATATATATATATATATATATATATATATATATATATATATATATATATATATATATAACTCTTCCTTCGGCAAAGAATTGCGTTGTCATGTGCACAGTTGAATAAAAAAGGTCTATTTTACTAAGACTTATTAATATTTTGGTGATGGTTTTATATGGAGATCCAAGAGGAACCTAGTAAGAAGTGCCTAGATAATGTTATTTACCAAAACAGAGAACGAGTAATACAGTCGGTTCCAGCAAAGCTCTGAAGCGGTTTAGGGTAACAGGCCATGTAAAAAAAGGCTCTAAGTTGGTGCCTTCGAACTGGCTACTCTACTGAAGACAAATTTCAGATTACTGAAAATCCGATATCTCTTTTTGGCTGTTAGCTCTGAATCATAACGTAATTAAGAAATTAATTCATACTGTTTTTAAAAAAACAGACGAGCCACATCCCCACAAACCCATTCCAATGCAAAAACCTAAACGAGGATTATAACGATAGACTAATTGAATTTTATACATATATGACGAAAAAAATCAACAATGACCTAAACTTTAATATTTATTTTTCTGAAGGAGCTTGCATCTATTTGAATTGCGCAGTTAATACTATGCTACGTAGTTAGTATGCAACTTTTATTGATCTTTTTAAAAATCTCTGTATGGTATACTTCTCTTGTAACACCGATTCCACATCATTATGTCTTGCTCCTGTAGATGGAAGGCCAAGCAGCATCTTCACTGTTGCACTAGGCATGGTTGACATTACCTTTATGACCTTTAGGCAGGCAAGTCTTTGTAGTTTCTTTTTCAATTTCACCAAGTGTTTCATTTTTCTGGTAAATATGTTACAATGGGGCTTACTACCTCCGTGTTCAGCCAAAGCAACGTCGATTGAGTTGGCCCCCACATTTTGCCTTGTACCTTTACAAGCCTACACAGTCCGAATAGCCTACCTGGTGATTGTTTGCAGGTGAGCACTAAGGTTAGGTTTGGTGTTCAAAGTAAGTACCAAGTATTTAACTTATGCTCTCAATTGGATCACTTGTTCCAGCCGAAGACACTTTAAATTATTAAGTGTTACACTTTCGTGAAGGGTACTTCCGTTTCCTGGACGGGGTTCACTGTTGGTACCTCTGAAGTTCCGTGATATATGTGGGGCTCTTTGCGAGACAATTACAGTTTCAAACTTGTCCATTATAGAATAGTGATGTCAATGCGTTGCGCATGTATTTATGCTTCGCCCAGTACACCTTGTAGGGCCTACCATCCCTCACAATTTAAAATACATAAAAACACTTTTAAATCTACGCTGTATTTTGTTTTATAAATTTATAAATATGTGTCAGCAACACCCCAGGAAATAATAATTTTATTTAAAAACTTGGTATTAAGATACCTTCGGAAAAATAAATAAGGAGCTGGTTCACTCTCATTACGTTGGTTAGGAATAATATAAAAAGTTCAGATACTTTATCACGGAATAATTCTGGACGTAGAATGTAAGGTACGTGTTTACCACAAATTTACTCAACGTATTCAAAAGAGAGCAATATTCAGAATAACAATGACAACAGTTTCAATGCATAAGGTAGGCAGATGACACACCACTAACGCCAGAAATAGATAACGTCAACGAACTTATCAAGTTTAGGTAAAATTCTGACTGCTGGAGTGAGTAGTGTCTAAGGTAAAATAATACTGTGGGAATTATCACTATTTCAAAAAGGTTAGGTGACCAACTAGAATCGATATAGTCTTGGTACACTTAGACAAAATAATACTTATTGTTGTTATCAATAATAGATAATAGTAATGTATTTCAACATAGATATTGTCTTTGAAATATGCAAAAATAAATTTACTTATTAACCTGTGATATGAAGACGATAACATTCTCACGGACACTTCAACGATGGTTGTACTAAACGTCGAAACTGTTCGCTAATACAAATGTTATTATTATTATCATTCTTACTGGTAATTTTGCGGATAACACGGCATATTTCGAGAACTCAGATTTAGATATCAGAATTTGATGAGATTTCAGCAATAGTTCCTAAAATGAGTGCATCTGAAATGACTTTCAACTTTATGTTGCTATTATAGCCTCATTACAAGCACATAAAATGACCAATAAATCAATAGACAATTTAACTGCGCTTTTAACTAACTCAACAAGTACGTCTAAGCTACTTTATCCGCTACATACCGTTACCTAACTACGTGACGTAATAAATAATACCACCGATAACGAGTCAGGTACAAGCCAAGCTATAAATAATACAAGATTTCCGCCGAACCGTCAGATATTTCTCAGGTCTAGGGTTGAGTAGATTGTGACCCTAGAGACAACATTCAGTGGCGTTTTGGGAGTAAGCAGATTGACACCCCGGAATTGAACTACAATAACCCAACCAACCCTGATCCACCGCTTTAAGGGGTAGTAGTTAATTTTATTTCATATAATAACAATACTGAATCCTACACGCGGTTCAACCTCAGAACCAAGTATTTCTTATTGTAATAAAAAATTAGGAGCTGTAACACCGCTATTTTTGAGCTTTGGAAAACTTATTATAGGAACCTGTGGCATTAGTTGTTCGAGTAGAATCATCACTTGAGTTTTTGGCTCATCATTTCGAACAATCGGTGTGCAAGAAATATGTAAAGGAATCTATTAAATAATATTGGTCCCAGAACACAGCCCTATGGGAAACCCCGACTCATAACCTGACTTTAACTTGGAAGGCTTTCATCGTTCCACAAGGCGCTCCCATGTTCGATAAAGAGCATCCAGTAACATACATACACAGACAAAGTAGATAACCCCAAAAGTGAAAATCTAGAGGATTTAAGTCGGGACTACGCGCTGGCCATGGGTGCACACTACCTCTACCAATCCACCTTTGAGGGGAAATTTCATCTAAATAGTTTTGCACATCTCGGATGTAATGTGCTGGAGCTCCATCATGCATGAACCAAGAGTCACTCCTTAAAGTTAAAGGTACATCTTCTAAAATGATCGGTTAATGATATCTAAAAACAAGAGATACTTTGCTTCTTTGAGTTTAAGTGGGAGTTCAAATGGTCCCACAATACAATTTCCAAGAATTTCACAACAAGCGTTTATTAAAAATTCATGTTGAAAATGATGTTTGCGGATAGCATCAGGATTTTCAGTCGCATAGCTATGGATAATCCGCAAATTGAACATACCTCTTCTGGTGAATGAGGCTTCATCAGTAAATAAAATTTTCTTTTAGAACATTCTCTCTTGAACTGGCAGAATTGAAGTCTTCTTGGTAAGTCATGCGGTAAAAGCTGCTGAACTCGAGTGAAATGATACGGATGCAGCTTTTATTTGCGTATGATTATAGGCACCGAAAATTTGCTTATACCCGTTGCTGCGCTAACACGTCTCGTGCTGGTTTCCGCCTTTTCTACAATACGAATATGATTTCGTCTTCCATATCAGCATCAATTACACTCGGTCATCCTGCATTTCTGTTTTTGCGATAAAATAAGCCCGTTTTACCTAATCTATCGTACAGTGCGTTAAAAGTTTGATGGTCTGGTTGCCTTTTATCATGATAAAGCTCAAAATAGCGTTGTGCTGCTCTGCGCGAACAAAAATTTTCCTGGGCATAAAGGCACACCATACCGCGTATTTGTGAATTTGAAAAATCATTATGACGCGACATTTTAACGGAAATAACAAGAATAAAGTGACAATTAAAGATACTTGTTTAATGTCAGTCGATTTTGACAAGTTATAGTAAACAAGATCCTAGTGGCTACCATAATAGCAAGTAAATACAGATTTTTGGTTTTCATTGAAAAAGTTAAGTTATTTTGAAAACGGTCAACTTTTTCGACTTCAAAGAAGTATACTAAATGGACTTTCTTAATTTTTGTTCGAAAATGTGCATACAGGGGGGACAAAAAATTACGACCCTGATAATGAACCAGTGTCGCTGGCAATGACGCCACTTAGCGGCAGTGGTGAAATTGATACCGTCATCGTATTACGCATCATACCTAATAATACCATGCCACATTTCGTATTAATATAATATGGAACCACTTTTAAGATATTTGAAAACATTATAGTTTTAAGAAAAATTATTGAAACACTCTGTAAAACGAAAACAAGTACCATTTGACTCACGCCAATTCAGCCCAATCGCTTTATTTTTGTGCCAGCTATCACCCCTTAGCTAATTTCCAATTAATTATAGGGCACCCTGTATATATATATATATATATATATATATATATATATATATATATATATATATATATATATATATATATATATATGTACTACTACTGTGGTTGGTTCCGGCCTATCAGCTGACAGATAAAAGTATTTTATCAACTTTGCTGTAACGTCCTAGGTTGGCCCTTCTTTCTAAAGATATATTAAAATTAAGAGAGTTAATTGTTTTTCGGCAGGCGAAAGTTTAATCAAATGACGACAACCATTTCTTTAATTCTAGCTATTATACCAAATACATATATTGGCCTGTAGTAACTGATGCATGCCGACTACCACTCTCAAATAAGTCAGTAACATGACAGTACAGTTTTGAATAAGATATGTAACATTTTGATGGAACTAGTTTTCTATTTCTTATTTAAATCCAGTTTTTCATAAAAAATTATTAGTATAATATAATTACTTAAAAGTAGAACAAGATTTTTCCGATGATTCTCTTATTAAAGGGGGTCATTTAACCTTACATCATAAGTGCGTTTGTTTCAAACATATATTTAAATTAACATAAAGGGCGTCAATAACTTGATTATACATGTTAATTAACAGAATAAAGTAGTGGTAGAGTAATTATGTGTTTCCTTTAAGTGGTATTAACATATAAATAGGCTCGTTGAAATCAATTCAACAGTAAAAGAGTAGTGGTAATTGATGTGATGTAATGGCCAGTTTCTTGTGGGAAGCAGAACAATGACTTCTTGTAGTGTATTTTCCAATGGCGGAAAATTAATGCACTTATAGATACCTGTTGTTGAAATCATTATAATGGATCACACTGATGGCCTAATTTTAGAAGCATATAACTTTTATACTTCGAAAAATAATCAAGTTATGTTATTAAAAAACTTTCACTTGATTACTTATACATGTACGTACAAAATTTTTAACGGCTTCATGTTCTATCAATTATAAATAATGTACAAACTCAACGTGTCAGCTAAGACAATTAAATGTTTATACTTAAAAAATGCACATTTTGAATAAAAGCCTATTTGTGTGAGACCTGGCATTACTAGGGCGGAGTGTCATTTAATTTTATTCCTGAGAGTTACTATTGAAAAAAAAATAGTTGGGCACAGTAGAAGCTCAATATATATTTAAGAACACTTGAAACTCTAGGTAAGCACATTTATGATCGTCTGGTAAATATTTCGCAGATAGCTTTGAGAATAATTGGCTGATTTTGATTAAATTTCGTAAGCAGCTTGCTTTCGTAAATTTCTTAGACCAGTTTGCTAGCCAGAAAAAATCAGACAAGTTTTCATGAGAAAGATTTGGGTTTTCTTTCACAAAATTTTTGTATCTTCGAAAATAACAAAGCCATGGCAACCAAATTGCGTATGCAGGTTTCTGTTGTAAAGCGTATACGCTATACCAAAATTCAGGTCTTTACGTTGAAAGCGAAAAAGTAATAAGCATTTAATATAATAAATTTCAGTGGTTTGAAATATTTTATAAAAATTCGCTACCATAACGCACTTGCCGCGTCCAGAACTTTACTGGTATTGGATATTTTACAGCTAGGATTGCATGTACCAAAAATGAAGCCACTAACTCAAGCTTTTCTGAGGTAATTATGTTTAAAATCTGGTTCTAGATACACTCACATATTGGCCGCCATTTCAAATGCCCGAGAGTCTCTAAAGCCCATATTTGTAAAGACCTGAATGTGGTAGACCGTATCAAAGGCTTGTGTAAGGGCAAAAAACACCATTGACGTGTGTTATTTTCGGTCTAATGATCTGTAGATTTTTAATGAAAAAAAGACTAATGCGTCTTCGATTGACCTCGTATCAGTACAACCAAACTGTGTTGACGGCAAAATGTTATTTATAAAGTGATTCGGCTTTTAAATCTTCGTAGATATCTTACTAAAATTGGTTATTAAAGAAATTGGTGTATAGATAGCCACGTTCAATTATTGTTAGATGCCAAGATCATTGTGGTTTGTTTGAAGATACTGTGAAAATTTTGCTCTTAAATAGCCTATTTATTAATGGGTCAGAGGTGGATATATCTCATTTGCTGCCAACTTTAAAGTCTTATAACTGATTCCACCAAAACCAGGTGATTTGTTATTTTGTAATAAACTGTTCTTTTAACCCAACATATGTTTTGCAAACCCAATTATTTGTTCGTGGTTTCACCCCAAATAATACCGCATTAACTGATAAAAGTGCCTAATACTTCTGGCGTTTTTTGTTTGTTTGTTGGTAAGCAAGAAAATGTGCGTTTTAAGCGCATTTCGTAAAATCTAATAATAACCGGGACCAAGCTTATTGCGTAACATTTTTAAAATCAAATTGCGTATATGACATTAAAGAATACATTTTGCACATGTTGTACTTGTTCATATCATATCTATGTACACTTGTACACAGTTCTGAGTGTTGGGTATAAATCTGAAGAACACACTCATTCATTTGAAGTATTCGGCCTTATCGTTTGTCCACACTTTGGAACATTAAAAATGTTGTTTGTGCAAGATTTTATTGAGCAATTTGTATGTAGGTGCAGCTAGCATATAAGGGTCGCTACAGTCGGCCTTGTCGCCGGTATCTGGCAGTAAACACACGCGAGGCGTGAGGTTGTAAACATCAGTATAGAGGAGACAAGGCGAGGCAATACGAGGCGAGGGTGCTGAGAATGAAGTGCAGGAGATGATTTACTACAGAGGCATGCGTGTGTGTGTTTGTATATTACATACATGATCAAAATCGACACCACATGGCTGCAGCAAGAAATGGGCGTATAATGTACTTAAGTTTTCTTGTATAAAAGTTAGTCATTTTGTAACACTCGTTAAACGAGGGGAAGAAATCCTAATACTATTACAGGCACGTTAAAATTCAGAAAATGTGAACACTCTCCGTATCGCCTAGGAGAAAATGTACAGCTGTCAGAAGTTTTTGGCCACAAAATTGTTAATATCTTAAACCAACCCCTAAAATATCAAACACGACAGCGCTTGAAATATTATTATTTTAATCAATATCATGCACCTACCATAAACATTTTTTAAAATTATGATATGTTCTAATATAAAGTATGTGCGCCAAATTTTTTAGATAACCGTCAACAGTGTCGCATTAAAAGGCCTAGTGTAAACTTTATATTACCCGCAAATTGAGTAATTTCAAGTCACTACAACCTAACGTTTGTTTGGTTTTTGTTCATTTTTATTGCATCCATTTCTTCCCAGAACCAAAATTGTATTATAGTACTATCTATCATAGAGTATTATTTTTTAAACGAACAAAAGGTTTATTAAATCCAATCTCTCCCCCAAATATTTGCAATAATTTTAGGAAAGAACTGTCACTTGTCACACTCTTGAATAATGCACCGATTTTTTTAAAGAAAATATTAAAATTAAAATTATTATAAAATCAAGCCATAAATAATAAAAGTATTATAACAGTAAGTATAGGGTGGACTTATAACATTTGCACTGAAGCTTACGCTTATATTGTGCCCCTATGGGATTATCTTATTATCGCTGATTCTCTAATAAATTACATAACCAGTTCTCTAGATGCGTTTGCTATTTCTTTTGATTTTGCATATGCAGTCCCAAAAACTGAAAGTCTGGGTGTAATTAAAGTGTCGAATGACTCGTCAAACGAACCAATGAGGCTAATGTATGATAATCAAAAATTACGCAAATGCATCTGTTTGTCAATTACTAGAGAACAACAGACCCTTTGTTGTCAAAAAAAGTCAAACACTGTGAAACAGTTGTATAGGTATTGCCACATCGCCTAATTGCAATTCATAAAATCTTACCAGCCTGCCTATTCTGTAATAAAATGTTGTCGCCAGTCTTTAGCATATATTCAGTGATCATAACAGTGCTCAGAATTTTTTTTTTGATAATTAAACTAACTGGGTATGCCAATTTGTATACATAAAAACACGACAATAAGAAAAATACCCACCACCTTCTCAAAACCGTATTTTATGCAGTTGGAATGGAATGCTGTGGAAAAAGGTCGTTACGCAAATACATTTGAAAAGAAATACTCAATTTTCGAATCACAGAAATAAGTAAAACCAAAGTTGACTCTTCACAACGTAAATAAGGCGGTAGTGCTGTATTGGAAGAAATTTAAGATTGCATTTATCAAGGTATATCTATTGATTCGCAAACGATATGATAAAAAATGATGAATCTAACATGGGAACCTAAAACAACGTACAAAGTTGTGCTACGCCAACATTGATAGTATAGCTGTAAACCGTTAACAGAAAATACAAAAAAACGATGGTTAAAAAAACATCTCCAGAATCTTGAAGGGCAGAACGAAAATGGTATTTGGAAAAAAATTTAGTTAAAACAAACAAAATGTTTAAAAAATTACGACCGTCTAAAATAATTACAACCCATCCACTTCAATGGCTAGGTCAATAATATAATCACACTAATGTGACTGGGCAAATTCAAATTTTAAAACAACACAAAATAAGTTAAGAAAAACGTGCTGTTGTAAACCTTAAAAAGAACATGGAAACTGGAGGAATGCTGCAGTAGAAATGCGTTACCAAAGTATGAGTTCAACTGGCGTATTGTATCGTGGATAATAATAATAAATAAAATATCTTAGCCTACTATAGAACCAAACAAGATTTTTTTCTACTTTAACGTTGGGCTATTTCTGCGACTATGGCTAATCATCGACACCAGGGAGCAGTTCCACCTCACTATCCCGGAAATTTTGCCGAACCCCTGGCTTTCTGTAAGGAGGGTAGGAATCTTTAACGTGCCCAAAATGGCTTGGACATGGGACAGACGGCTTTACGCCCCAACCGAATGGCGGAACATGCGAACATTCAACTTGCTCAAATACAACCTCCGCTGATGTTAATTTTACATGTAGTATGCACTGAAAAATTGAAAGGAGAACCCTGTGGTCGAACCCAGTACCCTTAGGTTCAGTGGCACACGTTCATACCCCTGGACCAGCGAGGGCCTCAAACAAGATTTGAAACTTACAGAATTTTATTTTTTTAACTACGTCTCATTTTTAGTTAATAGATTTGTTACGCGAAACCTGCAACTCGGTTATAAGCAGGTCTTCAGAGCTTTTGTTTTCTCTTCGTTAAAAGAAAACACTCTTTTTAAGGTAAGGGAAGTAATTCGAACCATAAGTGCACGAACTTTTTTCAAGGCAACATATACTATACATGCACAAGCATTTGTATTGCAAAAACAAAACCTTGGGATGAGTTTCTTCGTTTCTTCATATCACTTTGTTAATTAGACCTGATTCAGTGCGAATAAGTTGAAACTGAACATTAATCAAACACAGACTATTCAATTTTCAGCTGTCCATACATCTGATGTCTTGATAAAATGTTCAAGTTTGCATATTGATCCATATTTATAGCTAGGTGTTACCTTAATACTCGCTATTTAATGCATTGGGCGACATTAGAAGTGGCAAAGGTATTCTATTTGTCAAACTTTGAAAGTATTATCAGAAATGGTATCACTGATTGGGGGCACGTGTGCCTGCTAATAGAGTATTTGGCTGTGCTGTAAGACAGTTGGCTAGTGCATGTTCTCGGGACACTTGTAGAGATAGTTCCCTAAGTTAAATATCATGACATACCCATGTCTCTTCATATACGAATGTCTTGATGTTAGAACAATCTAATCTATAATTTCTTATTATGCTGACCAATGTATGCAAAACAGAGTATACCGTGAGACAGTAAAAGAGCATCGCAAATAATTTGACTCTAGATCTGTAAATAAGGTAGGCCTTAAAGAATATTCCGCGTTTTTTTGTCTGATCCTAAAGCATTTAGAACGCTACTGATATTAACAGATGTGTTTCTACTAGTCTTATTTATGCTGTCGTAATTTAACAATCCCTAGTTTGATATATTTTCTCCTCACAAGTTAACCTTCTGTATTTTCAGCTGTCCATACATCTGATGTCTTGGTAAAATGTTAAAGTTTACATATTGATCCATATTTATAGCGGTCTAGGCATGTTGATTATGTGAGAGGCTAGCTAGCTGTTACCTTAATGCTCGCTGTTTAATGCACTGGGCGACACTAGAAGTGGTAAAGATATTCTATTTGTCAAACTTTGAAAGTATTTTCAGAAATGGTATCACTGGTTGGGGGCATGTGCGTCTGCTAATAGAGTATTTGGCCTCCAGAAGTGTGCTGTAAGGCAGTTGGCTAGTGCAGGGTCTCGGGAGAGTTGTAGAGATAGTTCCCTAAATTAAATATAATGACATACCCATGTCTATTTATATACGAATGTCTTGATGTTAAAAAAATGTTGGAACATACCCAAGTCCATACCATGGTTACAACCCAAGAACAAAAAATAATATAATTTTACCTTTTCATCGTTTGGCTAGAGCGCGGAAAGAGCCGGTTGCTTCTGTGTCATACAATCTCTTTAAAAGTTTGCCTTTACCACTTCAGCAATGGTCATTTAGAGTGCTTAAATACACCGTGTGGGGTTATTTGCTGCAGATTGCGTTTTTCAGTACAGAGGAATTTTTAGAAAGTAGTAGCGAAATGATTGTATTATAGTGAGTTTTAATGTTGTTGGTCTTCGCATAGGTATCTTTTGCTCTTTTATTGGTTATTAAATTACTATTTTCATATTTTGCTGGTTCTTTGTTAGTGTTTTTATATTTTAAAATAAGCTTCTGTAACTTTGAGTTTTGATTTAAAACACGACCTAGCATAGAGATTGATCAGTTTTTATTATTATTAATTGTTCTTAGAATGGCAAAAGACGTCATTGTTCTACTCTTATCCAGGAAGACTCTCATGCCTACTCCACGGAAATTTCAAATCACACAAACAAGCACTTTTTCAGTAAACTTTTTAGCAGCGAACTTTTTAGTTCTGTGAGAACTACAGGGTGCCAATTCTCTTAATTATTACTTTGTTTCTTGATCATAAAAATAAACCAAGCTTTATCCATAGTAACAGCACGGTTTAAGAAGTCACCTTTTGTTTAAGCCAGACACAGATTGATCTTGCTGCTTATGTTATTGCTGGATTCCTATCAGCATTCAGATATACCAAACCACCTGAAATTAAAAAAGACTGCTCAGAGTTTCACCAAAAACCACCTGAGGACATTATTCCTGAAGGACCTCAGGTGCGACCTTCTAAAGGCACACATATGCCAGGATACCTCGTTTGGAGGTGTGCTGATGCACCAAGTGCACAGTAGCTTCGGAGTGCCGTTTCCCTGCTCAGGCCATGAGAGGGCGCAAGATTTAGAGCGCTGTATAGAAATTCGGTATAAGTACTGCACACACTTACCAAGCAACAACAACGCCACGGCGAAAGGCTGGAGGCCAGCAGAGGGCTGACCAGATCACGGTAATAGAGAAGGGACCACCGATAAGTATCTGGACAGTATTAAAAAAATCGGGACGCAGCAAATGCGTTATGGTAGTGAATTTTCATTAAATGCTTCAAATTTGAATAACTAATTTTTCTATAAACCTAGAAAGTTGAATTTGGTTGCGTAGTAAGGTCTTTCCGAAGGCAACATATCCACTAAATTTTATCAAAATATCTTTGTAATTTTCGGAGATAAAAGTTTTCGAAAGAAAACTCAAAATTTTCCCGGAAAATCTTGTCCGATTTTCCTGGATAACCAACTCATCCAAGCCATTAATAACTTTTTGAGTTAACGTGTGGATACACACATACATACATACATATATATTTATATATATATATATATATATATATATATATATATATATATATATATATATATATCTATATAATAAGGTAACCCCCTTATTTTTTGTTTTTTCAATGCCTAACATTGGGAGCCGATAGAAATAGATCTTATATTTTGTTATATCATGTTTATTTTTATGATATATTGGGTATCTAATGTAATATGTCTAGAATAAACAGTAGAAATATTTTTAATCTTTTAAGGTAATTATTATTATTATTATTTTAATTTATTATTTGTATATATATATATATATATATATATATATATATATATAGATATATATATATATATATATATATATATATATATATATATATATATATATTATTTTATATTTAAATAACTGTTTATATATAAGAATGGAAATTTTAATATGTCAAAATTTTTATAATTCACCTACCCTTTTTCACTTACTGATTCTTTTCATATTTCCCATATGAGCGTTATCCATTCTTCCAATTACTTCTTTATCTAATGTACCTATATTATATATATGCTTTTTTAAATGTTCACCTGCCCTGACTAGCTCTTAATTTATTTAAGAAATTTTGCTTTTAAAGAAAATTAAATATCATTAATGTCAAATTTAAGCCATGAGATTCCCTCTTAGGGGTGTTTCAGAAATAGGTTAATTAGGTCAAAATAAATTTATACCACATAAGTTTTTAAAGTATCTAACTATATTCTCAATTATAGTTTATCAACATTTTGCAAATGGAATGGTGTCAATTTTACAAGGGTTAAAACCTACATGACGAAGCCTGTGTCTAGGTTGTAGATTAAAAGAGATAAAGCTGGACATAGTGAATGTCACGGTAACAAGAGTGAAATCTCAAGCTCCTCCCCGAAATATAAGTCTATAATTTCTTGTTATGCTGACCACTGTATGAAAACAGAGTATACCGTGAGACAGTGAAAAAGCATTGCAAATAATTTGACTCTAGATCTGTAAATCAGGTAGGTCTTAAAGAATATCCCGCCGTTTTTTTTGTCTGATCGTAAAGCATGTGGAACGCTACTGATATTAACAGATGTGTTTTCATTACAGTCTTATTTATGCTGTCGTAATTTCACAATCCCTAGTTTGATATATTTTCTCATCACTGTTAAAATTAGCCACCCACAACTATATAGACATATCACAACAAACACGTATAATAAATAGTGTAGGAGTGTTTTAATTCTTACACGTTGATTTTGAATGTGATTGTAAACGAAAATATAAATACGATAATCCCCACCACATTATTTAGTTCAGATCTTTTCCAAAATCCCCATAAAACCAAATAGGTTCTACTTCCCCTTCCTGAAAAAATTAACGTTCTGTATATATATAAACGTACAAGCTGCTCAGCGAAGCGCCTGTAACGACCCAGCCGGTCCGACTCTGGCCTTCGCACCAGGCCCCAGCAGGAAATGAGACGCTGGCCGCGATCACTTCACTTATCTCATAGAATATACCAGCTCGGAGCCGACCGCTACTCCCAACTCTGCTAGCTGCTTTCAATTTATTTTAATAAATCTGCGGGAATACATCAGTACATCAGCCAATGCGAACCAGGCCAGATAAAGTGCACCACCACCAGCTATATCGTCGGCTTTTCCACCTCTTCCCCTTTCAACACAAGTATAGTCCTGGCTCGCCGCCTCGCATTTCTGATTAATTCCGAATAGCTTCCAGATTCCTGATTTCATGTCCTCCGTACTTTATTCCAGCTGATTGTCCACATCTTGCCAATCAAACACGTTAATTGAGTTTTCTGTATCTCTGCCGCCATCCGCATGATGATGGACTGTCTATTTATTTATGTACTAGCGAGAACGTTTGGTCTATCGTCACATGAATGATTTTGGATTTATACTGAAATATTGGAAATTACTGATCAAACTGTTTACAGTTCATTCGCACACACAGTTGTGAATAATTCTATTAAATAACCCAAGCTAAGAGTTTCTGAGCAAATGGCGTAAGTACATAAGAAGTAGTCGCCTCACTGATTCAGTGGGTAGAAGGTCAGCTCGTACTGGAGGAGGCACGTAGTCTCATACTACTGCAATCCGTCATTTTCCCAAAAGTTATTAAGACTCTTTAATTTGTGTTGTTGATCCAAGAGCCTTATGTGTATAGGAAGCAAGTGAGAGGGCTTGGAGGAATCGGCTTCAACATCCTAGTTGGTGGAGAAGCAGAGGAAGAACAACCTAGGACATACATACTGGCGTCGAAGGATCTGGACATGATGTTGCTGCCGCAGCTCGGGTCCAGGGAGGCCACAGCAGCTGTCCTAGAGTATAAGGTGGGTAAACTAGGCTTAAGGTTATGTTGTGCAGCCTTTATGTTCCCTACGATCGGCGGGGGCTGCCTCCGTCGGAGGAACTGGTGCGTATCGTCGATTTCGCGAGGGAACATGGGTTATAGCTGATTATATGCTGTGACGCCAACTATCACCACAGATTGTGGGGCAGCACAAATACCAACCCACGCGGTGAGGCTCTAATAGAGTATTTGGCTACAACGAACCTGGAGATATTAAATAGAGGTACAGCTCCGACGTTTGTCAATCGTATCCGGCAGGAGGTGATTGACATCACATTGGCGAGCAGAGGAACGGAGGATATATCTAACTGGAGGGTGACAAAACACATATCAATGTCTGATCATCGTATGATCAGCTTTGAACTGGATGTAGACCGTGAGGTACCTCCCCCAGGAGAAATTCAAGGAAGACCGACTGAGATCCCTACGTAATAGGTCTTGGTGGGTCGCCAAGGAGCCCAGAGGGGAGAGAACTCTCTATAGAGGCATTAGATAGCAAAGCCGAGGCCCTAGAAGGTAAAATAATGGCAGCTTACGAGGCCGCGTCACCATTTAAGGGAGAGCGGTCCATCAAAGTTCGATGGTGAAGCAGGGATCTCAACGCACTACGCGGGCGGACTCGGAGGGCCTTAAACCGAGCCGTCCGAGAGTCGGGTGAGGCGGCCTGGGACGAGTTTAGAACTGCCAGAAGGGAGTTTAAGAAGGAATTACGACGAAGTAAAAAAAGTACTGCAGGGAAGTTAATTCACTGTCGGACGCAGCCAGGCTTGTAAGGGTACTCAAAAAGGAGTCAGGAGGTACGGGAGCTGGACCAACACAGGCAAGGAAACCTTGCGACATTTCGCTGAAGTTCACCTTGCGGGCGGTGGAGCCGTTACGGGGGCTGCCGACCTGGGCCGGTGGACGGTCCCGAATGCGGACTGGCAGCTGGAGGAGAGGGTGGTTACAACCTGGGTTATAACCTGGGCGGTGAACGAGTTTGCTCCATTAAAGTCCGAGGGCTGTGATGGGATCTTTCCGGCCCTGCTCCATAGGGGCCTGGATATACTGCTTCCCAACATAAGGAAGGTTTTTCGGGCCAGCCTGGCGTGGGGCTTCATTCCCAAACCGGGAAGAGAGGACTACACGCTGTCCAAGGCGTACATGCTAATCAGCCTTACATCATTCCTACTTAAGACATTTGAAAAGATAGTAGATAGGTTTATGTTGGGACGGATCCTCAGGGATCAGCCTTTCCATAAAAGTCAGCACGCGTGCCAGCGGGGGAAATCGACGGAGACAGCGCTCCACGCTGTGTCGCGAAAGATGTAAAGGGCCCTACACTACATGGAGAGCACATTTGCTGTGTTCTTTGACGTGGAGGGGGCCTTTGATAGGGCAAGAACGGATACGGTCTGTGCCGCCCTACAGGATAGGGGATCGCCGGGGTCCCCAATAAGTTGGGTGGCGAGCATGCTAGAGGAGAGGAGAGTCTCGTTGACCTTGAGGCGCCGGGAGCTGGACGTTGGGGTGACGAGCGGCTGTCCTCGGGGCAGCAGCCTTTCGCCTCACCTATGGTGTCTGGTAATGGACGGTCTCTTGGAGCGGCTTTCCGAGAATGGCTTTTACGCCCAGGCGTACGCTGATGATGGGCTGGCCTTAGTCACCGGCAAATTCCTCAGCGTCGTTTGTGAGTGCATGCAAGCTGCCTGTAGCAAAATTGAAAGGTGGCGCGGTGAGCGGGGACTCTCCGTAAACTCGGCGAACACGGAGAAGATCCTATTCACCACGAAGAGGAATATGGAGGGGTTCAGGGCGCCCGTGATGTTTGGAAAACCTTTAGCTTTAGTGCGGAAAGTCAAATATCTGGGGGTAGTCCTGGACTCCAAACTAACATGGGGGTCGCAAATAGAACGAATAGTGAGGAAGGGAGTAGCGACCCTCTGGCAGCTGCGTCGAGTAATAGGAAGAACCTGGGGACTTAACCCTTGGATCCTTCATTGGATTTACACTGCGATCGTCAGGCCGAGGATACTCTATGGGACGTTGGTCCGGTAGTGCGATGTGAACCAAACCACTACCAGGAAGTTGGCCAAACTCCAAAGGCTGGCAATCCTGGGTATTTCAGGCGTTATGAGGACGACACCCTAAGCCGCCCTAGAGGTCTTGCTGATGCTGCCACCGCTTCCCATCTGTATCAGAAGGGAGGATATTGCGTCGCGTCTTAGAATGCGAGACTCTGGAAACTGGTGCGGAGAGGGAACAGTAATGGGACATGAAAGAGTCGCCAAGGAGGTGGAAAAGGAAATTCCACTTTCCGCCATCAAGGTACGAAATGCAGAGGACGATATTGGGTTGACTAGGCCATATACCCTCAGAGTTCCCAGTAGGGATCATTAGAGGGAAACTGAGGTTGCATTCCAGCCCGCAAGCCTGGTCTGTTTTACCGACGGATCGCGGCTGGAGGATCAGAAATACTCCGGGGCAGGAATATATATCGAGGAGCTGGGGTGCGCGAGAGTTATGCTCTGGGCGCATATACCACGGCATTCGAAACGGAGGTGTACGCTATCCTGTCTGTGGTCAATAGACAGGATGTGAGGATGAGCCCCTAGAAATGTGTATACCTTTTCTCGGATAGCCAGGCGGTCCTCCGGGCAGTCTGCGCGGTCAGAATCAGGTCAGCACTGGTTCAGGAGTGCGCTGACACCCTTAACGGACTAGCCAGGGCAAAGGAAGTGCAACTAGTGTGGGTTCCTGGACACTGTGGCGTAGCGGGGAATGAGGTAGCGAATGATCTTGCAAGGCTGTGTTCCCGGTGGCCGTTCTGTAGCCCGGAGCCCGCGATATGCATAAGTAGGAAGACGGTCTCTGTCGCCTTAGGCAGGTGGACTGAGGAGGCCATGGAGAGGCACTGGGGGGTGTTATCGGCTGCAGGAAGGCGAGGGACTTCGTGAAGGGGCCGGACAGAGATAAAACTGTCTGGATACTCGGTATGAATCGACCTACGCTTCGCCGCATCCTTGGGGTGCTGACAGGCCATTGCGCCCTTAGAAGACACCTCACATTGATAGGTGTAGAGAGGGATTCCATTTGCCAGGACTGCGGCGAGGATGAAGAAACGTGTTACCACTACCCCTGTGAATGCGAGGCTTTTGGGAGTCTTCGACCAAAACTGTTCGGTTCTAGGACTCTGCAGAGGAATCAGGTAAGTACCGTCCAATTGAAGACCGCCACAGCCTTCATTTCGCGGCCGAGGCGATTTGTTGACGGGACCGAGGAAGAGTAGAGCATGGTTGCTGGGGTTGGCAAAAAGGGCCCATTGTGGCCTACTTGCTTGGCGTTAGCCTTCACACCACTGCTACTACTACTACTACTAAGACGCTTTCATTAATTCAGTTAGCACAATCTACAGGCGATGTCATCTTGTGGTGCCAACTATACTCTCTGCCTCCAGCAGCTCCAATAATTTTATCGTAACTTCGGCACACAATGAATGGGGCCAGGTTTTCCAGACGTTTTTCTCTAGGTTCAGCTATTCCATTTCTTGTAACATGTATTCTATAAATAATGTCCTAAGAAAATTGCTACGCCTTAGAATATGTCAAATGAATTTTCGCTTCCTCCTACCCATCTTTTTCAGCAAGCATCGTTCTTCTTTCACACCTTCTAGTACACTTTTATTCGTCCTTGCCTTTGTCAATTTTCTCTACGTCTTCATTTCAGATGCTTCTATTTTCTCCAAACCTTGCTCACTGAAAGTCTAGTTTTCCATCCCATATGTAAAGCCCCACACGTATGACTTAAATAACCTCTTCTCAGGTCCAACTCAATTTTTTTATTACTCGGAGTATTTTGTCCATGCAACGCTTGCTGGTCCTCCGCGGTCTTCCTTTTCGATTTTTTTGCTACGTTTAGAATCATCCGCAATAATATTTTCAAGGTAGGTGAACATTTTAACTTGTTCAGGGTGTTAGCCATGTTGTTTTATACCCATTTGCGCAGTCCTATTCTTACATATCTTCGTTACTTTTGTTTCCTTCATAAAGATTTTTAGCTTGGTCATTTCAACACCCGACCTAGTGTATTGAGCACCTTTTGCAATTATTTTTTGATTTCTTCTATCAACGCTATGTCATCTGAGTACCTTACGTAATAGAACGCTTGTTGATTTATGTTTATTCCTGCTATCTTTTATTTTAACCTAGTTATTGTATGAATGGGTTAAACAGATATGGCGATTTGGAACGCTAAATCATTTTCTGGCTGTTTTACCGTGGTCGATTTCACTTAGTGGGTTGCTAAATGCTTCACCAACCAAAGCAAAGTGAGTTCGCCCATGGCAAAATAGCCCAGACGCCATTTACCATTCCAAGATATACCGGCCGTGAAAGTCCACAATTCTTAAATATGACCATAGCAGGCATCCTTGACGTACACAAACATGCACACACACACTTATTTCAGCTTCTTATGGTAGGTACTTTTTTACAGATTGAGAATCAAGCGTCTCATTCCAACCCAGTCCAGCCCTCTTCTTTACATACTTATTTATATATACTTATTTATTTGCATCTAAAATTATACATCGTGTCTTATAAGAATGCTATGCTTGGGTTTGCATTTTATACAATTTTGTTGAAAATTCTGAGCTGAAATTCTTTTTGTTAAAACCATTTTACGTAATCTCACTTGTAGAATTGTGTCTAGGTGTTGCTCCTCCTACTGCCGTAACTTTCACCAACGCTTCCACAATAGCCATAAGCCTAAATCTCCACTTTTGTATACACATTTTTATTTATTTCAACTAAATATTCACAAAAACCTTGATTCTTCAGTACAGAAATTTTGACGTTTATTACTTTACAGACAATAAATGAAACAATATTTTTAAGTATCATTATCGAATGCTTTTAACATATTCTTTCTATTTTTAACAAGCCTCGTTTCTCATATTGTTTTGAGTGCTATCACCGTTTCTCTAGTTTCTCTGCGAAGTCTACATCAGAACTGATTTTCATCTAGGCAACTCTCAAATTTGCTTCTTGTTCTATGTTTCACTATATGTAGTTATCAGAATATTCCCCACATGGCTGTGTACACTTGCTGTCCTGTCCTAGTTGCATTGTCACGCGTATGCCATTTTTGGAACAGTAATACTTCTACTGTTCATAACTTCACTGGATAGTTTTCCCCGTTGATGGCAATGAGTTAAAAAATTCCTATTCATTCAGTAAGTACTGAGCAAATCGTATGAGTGCATTTTCCCCTATAAAAGAAGGTGAAAGCTGTCCCTTCCATATACCATACGATATTTGGCAGATAAATACCCCTGCTCTCTTTCAAGTGTCAGGAGTTTATGCAAAATACCAGATTGTAGGGTGAAACTGCTCCCTGCCATAGTCACGGAAATAGGCCAACATTAAAGTAACAAAATGGAAAACAGTACAGTATGCTTAATTTAAGAAATTAGAACAGATTACAAAAGACATGTTGTGACATTGTACAGCAACAAGTTGTATGGCTGCACGTTTTGTCCTTCAGAGGGAATGTAACTCCGCCGGTCTTGTGTACCATGGGATGTAAATTAGTGTAAAAAAACTTCTGGACGCAGCAAGTGCGTTATGGTAGTGAATTTTCATAAAAATGATTTTAATAGCTAACATGTTTTTTTAAGAAAGCAGGCATCAATCTATATAGTAGAAACAATATGCCATGTTTCATCAAAATAACTTTATTGTTTGAAAATATACAAAAATGTCCGAAAGTAAACTTAAATTGTTCCCGAAAAAACTGGTTTCCTGGTCAACCTTATAGGTTAACAGCAAATTGACCTATTCAAATTTGCAGCATTTAATGACAATTCGCTACCATAACGCACTTGCTGATTCCCGAATTTCTTTTCTTACAAAAATGTATTATATTTCGATGTAAAATGCAAAAATGCAATAAACATAGGGCGTGTTCGATTAAAAAATATATTTGAATCACCAACGACTTATGGGCCACCCTGTAATTGTGGAAATATTTTTTAAGATGTAGCTTAAGACACCCTATAATTAATGTATACCATTTTTTTCGTAACTTGCATAATAACGGATATATTGAGCTTTAATGATTTTTTACGAAAATTTGAGAAAAATGATATACCATTAAACGATAAACTCTATAGCTCACATTACTGCCAAAGCATCAGAGAAAGGGAGAAGGGAAAAATATAAAAGTACAAAAACAATAAACAAAATTGCCGTGAAAAAACTGGTACGATTTTCCGGGCCAACGAATCAATTCAAGCAATTTACACAATAACTACGCTTGCCAAGATATAATTATTCACAAAAAGCTTTTTGACAAAAATCAAAAAAAAAGTTCTTACATGAAAATTTGCAACGACCCCTGTTATGAAAATTTGCCGTTTTCTTTTACAAAAATTGGCGTAAGTAATGTTACACGAAATTTATATAAAAGACTTTTTACGAAAATTTTCGTAAAAGCATTTCGCTAATGAAAAGATTCCTACTCTTGAATTTTGAAAAAATTCTTCAAACGAACACGTACTAGGTCCCCTAGAACTCACATACGGGGTCAGTTTCAATTTCTATATGTTTATGTGTATGTGTCTGTAAGCGCGCGTGCGTGTGTGTGTCACCACGATAACTAAAAAAATAATAAACTGATTTTAGTTAAAACTGATACGCTTGTTCCTTTGGTTAATGGTTTATATGAGATTGTTATCCAGGAAAATTCAACTAGTTTTTCTGAGAAAGTTTTGAGTTTTCTTTCGGAAAATACTTGGATCTTCGAAAATAGCAAAGATTTTTTAATCACATTTGGTACCTATGCAACTTGCATATATACAGCGTATACCATATACGAAAATTTACCTCTCTAGCTTTAGAGGAAAAAAACCTTATAGGCAATCGATCACACTGGAGGCCAGAGGAGGTTACAATACCAAAATAATGCATATGATTAACAAAATGTATTGCATATTAGAAACGAAGATAACGTTTTTATGGTGCGAAAGATCAAAAAGTAAAATAAAAGCTTTTAAAATTTTATGACTTTTCTTCTAGAAACCTCAAACGGTGATTTGAAACGTTAACATTTGTGATTTTTAAACAAACATTCTAAAACGATGGCGGGTTTTGGACAATAAACATTGCAAGAAGTGTGCTTAGCAAGGTCTTACACTTCGGTTTCAATAGCTGTTGTTCTTCGTTATGGGCGCCAACATCAAGATTTAACATATCCTTTTCGAATATATGTGGCCTAAATTCTAACCTGAACTCCGTCCACCATATCCTCCAGGCTAACAGGCCCCAACTCCTCTTCCTCACCGAAACCCAAATCAGTGCCAAAACAGCCACTAATCACCTTAATTTCCCGGGGTATGAGCTCCTTACTGCCTTTAGATTGCACGGAGGCGTGTGCGCATACGTCCGTAGCAATCTACCCTGCACCAGACTTCCCAATTTAGAAGCTGGAAGAAAAGACATACTATGGATAAAACTCTCTCTCAGGGCTGCAACTAAATTCATCTGTTGCATTTACCGGTCACCTTCTGACAACAACTTTGTCCAGCTCTTTGACTACCTTTCTGAAAAAACCGACTATCTGATTTCTGAATATCCTTCCTCCGAGGTCACTATTCTTGGCGACTTCAATGTACATAATAAGGAATGGCTAGGATCTTCAAAAACCGATCCACAAGGGAGAGCAGCGGAGGCCTTTGCAGTCAGCAATTCTTTGGCCAATATGGTTCAGCAACCTACTTACTTTCCTCGTATCCCAACACACAGCTCAAATCCCTTGGATCTCCTTCTTACTACAAATCCTGAATGCTATAAGATATCAGTCACCGCCCCCCTTGGTCGCTCAGACCACGGCATGGTCACTGCTTCCTGTGCAATGCAACCCGAGGTCACACAGTCATCACACCCACGTATCGTTTGGCACTACAACTCCGCAAACTGGGACGAAATGCGGGATTACTTTTCCTCATTTCCATGGGCATCTGTCTGCTTCTCTCATCCCGACCCCTCTGATATCTCACAAAACGTCACCGAAATTATCCAAGCTGGCATGGAATTATTTATTCCACGTACACAGAAAACCTCTTTAGCCACTCAAAAGCCCTGGTTCTCTAAATCCTGTGACAAGGCCAGACTTGAAAAGGTCAAAGCTCACAAAACGCTTCTACACAATCCCAGTCAAGAAAATCGTCAAGCATTCAACGACGCAAGAAACCGCTATGTCCGCATTCTTTCTGAGGCAAAAAACTCGTTTAATAACCACATCAAAAACAAAGTCCTCTCAAGCTCCAACGGCGGCAAACCCTTCTGGACTCTTGCTAAGTCTATTGGGAATAATTTCTGCAAGAGCACGTTCCCACCTCTTGTCTCAGGTGATGAAATTGTTTCTACCGCCCTGGGCAAGGCTGAGCTTTTTGCTTCGTTGTTCGCCGGAAATTCTACTCTCAACCCACCTCCAAATGTTCAACCACCAACAGTCCCCAATGTCGCGCATAAAATGACTGATATCATTTTCAAAACTAAAAAGGTACGAAAGATGCTCTCTTCTCTTAATACCAGGAAAGCCTCTGGCCTTGATGAGATCCCAGCAGTTGTTCTCAAAAAATGCGCACCAGAACTTGCTCCTGTCCTGACTCGTCTGTTTCAGATATCTTACAATAAAGGCATATTCCCTAGTAACTGGAAAACTGCTCGAGTACAACCCATCCCCAAGAAAGGATCCAAAGCGCTTCCTAGCAACTACAGGCCTATTTCTCTCCTTTCAGTCATCTCTAAAGTAATGGAAAAGTATATAAACACCGAACTACTAAAATTCCTTGAAAAACACAGTCTAATCCACGACAGGCAGTATGGATTCCGTCAGCGCAGATCGACTGCCGACCTCCTTTCCTTTGTCACCCATTCTTGGAACAAGTCTATGGAACAACACGGTGAATCCCAGATTGTTGCTCTAGACATATCCAAAGCATTCGACCAGGTCTGGCACGCAGCGCTGCTTAATAAACTTCCGGCCTATGGGCTACCACCAAAACTTTGTACCTGGGCAGCAAATTTCCTCTCCAACAGGAGCATATCTGTTGTTGTGGATGGCCATTCCTCTAAACTCTATCCAATTAATGCAGGAGTTCCTCAAGGTTCAGCTTTAGCCCCTACTTTGTTTCTTCTCCACATCAATGACCTCCTCTCTAGCACATCCAACCCAGTTCACAGTTACGCGGACGACAGCACCCTCCACTCAAACATACAATATTCTAAGCCTGTCTCTTTAGCCCAATTAGATGAGGATCGCAGACTCATGGAGGGTTCTGTCTCCGTAGACCTCCAAAAAATATTAGGCTGGGGAAGTAGAAATCTTGTACAATTCAACCCCACCAAAACTAAGTCTTGCTTTCTTTCTCACAAGAGATACAGCAGCCCTAGACCCATCACAATGAACAACCAAGTTATTCAAAGTAATGAGTCCTTTTCTCTTGTTGGCATTTCTGTGGATCGAAATCTTAATTGGCACCAACATGTTACATCAATTGCAGAAGCGGCTGCTAAGAAATTGGGTTTCCTCTTCCGGGCTCGCAAATACTTTTCACCAACTAATCTCTATACCTTATACACTTCACAAATAAGGCCAAACCTCGAATACTGCTCCCACATCTGGGGTGCAGCTGCCGCTTCTACACTCGCTATCCTGGACTCCATTCAAAAGAGAGCTATACGTCTCATCGGTGACCTTACCCTCACCCAAAGGCTTCCATCTCTTGCCCACCGACGTGCTGTTGGTGACCTCTCTCTCTTTTATAGATATCTGCACGGGCACTGCTCAGAGGAGCTTTCCTCCATAATTCCCCCACCTGCTGCCCCCAGCAGATCTACCAGGGGAACAGAGCGAATGCACCCTTTTAATGTCCAGGTCACCAGACATAGAACATCTTGTTATGCCCGCTCTTTTGTCCCGAGGACTTCCAAGTTGTGGAATTCCTTGCCGGCACATGTTTTTCCTTCTCCTCCGAACCTCCAAACCTTCAAGTCCAGAATTAACAAGCTGCCTCTTTCCTCCTTGTCAACACCCACGGTACGATAGTATTTAGGCTGTAAGCCCTCGTGGTGTGTTGTTGACATAAAAAAAAAAAAAGTTTGACTAAAATGTTTGCAGAAAACTTATTTGAAATAGACCCTTTCTGCATTTTATTCTAGTAGTTTAAATTATAGACTTTGTGATTTGAATGTGTTATAATTTTTTATTTGACAAAATAAATTTTAAACAATTCATCTCTTCAGTCAATAAATCGATAAACGGACAAACTATATACCATTGGTGTAATAGTTTGGATGCAGTAAATTTGTCATGGTAGCGCATTTTCATAAAGTTTTTTCAATTATTAATAAACTAATTTTCTGTCAATCAATACAATCCAAATTTGGTATGTAACAGAAAATTTGTCAAACAACATGTGTACAGAATTTCATCACACCAAGTTTACTGTTTTCGGAGACAATTTTTTTTTACTTTTCGATGATTTTTCATATTTGAAAGATTTTTATGAAAATTTGCTACTACAACGCAATTGCTGCGTCCAGACTTTTGTTTAAATCGGTTGAGAAACAGAACCGAATTAGATATAACTCCAGTCAGTTCAATACAGGAACTTGTATCGAAAAGACCGAAAGATATTATCATTATCATTAAGAAACACTCGTAATGAGAATCAATAAATAAATTTGAATATCTCAGTGGGCATAAATCTAAGCGAGACTGAGATCCGAACAGGATAGGGACATTTAGTGATATCAGACGGTGTTTAGACGTGTCATAATATCGGTATGTAATTGGTGAGAGCGGCTTGAGGTGATTGAATATCTCAGCGGTAGTCTTTTTACCGGATGGATTTTAAATTGAATTTGTGATGTCGGTTGTAGCGCAGAGGAGCCCGCTGTGCCATCATCACATCATGGTCTTGTTCTGATACTTCTTAAGTGTCCTTATCGCTAGATCTCCTTGTCCTACACAACAGAATCACATCGTGAAATGACGCGACTGGCTCAATAGTCTGAAGTTCATTCTTTATTTTCAACCGAAGATATAAAATATTATTATGAAAATTAAGTTTTGCTACTATTTAAGCATGCAGAGTTTCAAAAAGTCCAGACTCACGCGAATATTTACAAAAATTGTAAATATACAAATATAGAAATATACGTTGGCATATGACCAAGGTTGTCGTTTCAAATAAAAATAGTGCTGAATCGTAACTTCCACATAGCTGTCATGATTTATTCACATGAGAAAGACATTTTCAAGAAATCTATTTAGGGTCAATGACTTGACTACAAAGAAAATATTCGTATTCCTGTACCCATAAACTTCTGAAACGATATATTACTCGATTTTTAATAGTAGTTATTGTTAGTGTCAGTTATCCCAATCAGCCCACTATTTCTTCCCTGTTTTTTGAAGCCATCTTACTCCCAAATAATAAAGACTATCAGGTTGTGAACAGCTACCTGTGCAGCAAATTTGATGTCAATTGCTTAATTACACAACACTTTAATATTTCACTTCTACATGATCAACCCCCACTGGAATTTCATGAAAACACTGAAGTGGACCTTGATTTGACCGTGAAAGTCATCGCCAAGATCAAACCAAAGGTCACCATCAGATAGCCAGGAAAAATCCTTGTCTGGAACATTTTTCTCTGTGACTTGAACTTTCAGAATTATTCTGCTATTCCGTTACTTTTCTGACACCACACAAGTGCTAAATTCAGGTCATCACCCCAACTAATTTTATGATGAAATGTGATTTTCACGTTGAAAAAACAGAAGAGGAACTAAACGCTACCTACATTTACTAATCTAATCTAATCTAATATTCTTTACCAAAACTAAATTCATATTCACCCACTCACATTCAACTCCTACTTCAGTTTAATCACAGAATATTAGATGAGTGGTAAAATTGAACGCTTATATTACTCGAGTTTTAACAAAAAATAATATAGTGCGAGTAGATTGTAAATAGTAACATTAGATGGAAACCTAAATGTCTCTCCAAATGTGATCCTATACTATCCGCGGATCTCTTGTTTCTGTTAAAGTGACCATGACAAACCCCATGGTCCAATGTGTCCCTGTTTTCCGAAATAATTGATTAAAAAAAATAGAGAAAAAATACAATAAAAAAAAAGTCCCACAAAAAAATACATATACAAAAATACATATACAATTTTTTTAAAGAAAACCAAAAGCACCTAAGAAAAAAATGAAGCTTGAATAAGGTATAAATGTATCGTCAAGAATGTAAGGTAATATTTTGGCAAAAAAAAAGAAAGAAAATTGAGCATGATGTAAACTGATCTCTGACTTGGAGTTTGAGGTGAATAAATAATAATAGTAATAATAATGCTGGTGATAAAGAGAAAAGCACGGGCACTTGAGCGAATGGTATTTTGCCGCAGTAAAACCCCATTAAATTATATATATATATATATATATATATATATATATATATATATATATATATATATATATATATATATATATATATAATTTTTCACCAAATCACCCCTTAAGTATCCCTTACCCCCTGGAACGTTTTTACCCAAAAGTCACTCGGACCGTTTATTGGTTATGTGCTAACTGTATGCTAAATTTGAAGATGATATCTCAATTCGTTCTGAAGTTATAGTGGTTAATGAGCTCCCTTGGAGAGCCCAAATTACCAGAACACATATTTTTAAAGACCTGGAGATCATTTCACTAACAAAGTTAGGGTCATCGGAGGATGAAAAATTCTAAACTACTTACAACTAAACATCACCTTTTATACTACGGCTTAGGTAAAGACCGATAAAGAGAGGGACGAAATCCCAGGCAAATGTTCTGTTTATTTTATATTAATTGCCGGACGAAGTTTAGCTTTACCTGCCATGTTTAGGAATATCTTCTATGTCAAAGACAAAGTGTAAACAATTATTGATTAGAAAATGACAGCACTCCGTTATTCTGCCTGAGGTTCTGACATGCGATATTCTGCGAAGACAATATTGGCAAAGTAGTTGAGGTATCAAGTAATCCATTTAAACTTGACCAACGTTTAATTTTAAAATCAAAGAATCGAATATTTAAAAAAACTGGTTCTTAATTACTTAATATTCTGGTCGACGAGTGATTTAACAAGCTCTCTCGCCAACATTTGCCAAATAATGGCTTCGCTAATAATAGTACTTTTCACAGCACGTTCTCATCTACTTGTCTAATATCTGCTTCTAATCTGTAACTAACCCGCTAAATGACGACCTATCTTAAAATTCTCAACTAGGTTCTACAATTCTGGTTATGTTTGATGCCTCAAAAACAGAGCAGTGCCTATTCTCTAGGACGAGCGACTTACAAAGTCCAGACATTCAGATGGAGGACAAAATATTTCTTAAAAAATCTACACTCTTTACATTGGGTATAGCCGTTTCAAAGGATTCTTGCTGGCATTGACATATTTCCAGTATTGCTAAACTAGCAGCAAAGTAGCTTGAGTTTCTGTTTCTGGTTAAAGTTTGTTTTCATCGCAGCAGCGCCTGGCGCTGTATAAAACACATATACGTCTACAATTGGAATCTTGTATCAATTGTCTGCGGTGCTACCCCAAAGACAACCTGATCCATCCTAGGTTATATTCAGAAACGAGCTTTTTGCATAAGACTATTCGTCTATTATAGACGATCTCACTTCTCTAGACCACATGAGAAACGAGAAGGATATCTGCCTTTTCTATCGGTATTGCCACTGACATGGCTCCTTGGCAATTGCTTCGTTCCCACCACTGAATGCCACCTTTAATCGGAAATTCCTTTTAGTCTAAAGGCACACGATTTTAATGTTAAAATATCAAATTGTCGAACGATTCGTTATGAATATTCGGTCTTTCCTAGAGCATATAAGCTTTGGAATGCCCTCCCTCCCGACATATTTCCTAGGACATATAATCTCAAACTATTCAAGAAGCGATTCATGATGTCTTAGAGACACATCGACATCTCCTTTCATAAACTACTAAGATATCGCTTTTTATAAACTACTTCATACTAGATACTTTCATTATAAAGCTTTTAAGTGGGTGGAAGAAATTCCAAATATAAAATTTTAAAGTTTTTTCGACTCCCCTTTTTGAACATTTTAAAGCGATTCGGAATTTTTGTTTGATATAACTTCAACGCAGATCTTAAGTAATACTTGTTGCGAAGCACCAATCCATTCAAATCGACCTTAAATCAGCACGTAACACGCAGGGAACAGAAAATACCGAAAGCAGAAGACAGAAAGGACATAAAACCGTCGCGCACGGCTGAGCTGAAATTCATTTCCTGGTGACCGGCAGCAGAATGGGCGAGCGAGAGTCCCGTCTTCGGCCGCAGCAGGAAACAAATCACCATACGAAATGTAAAACAAAGCTCCACTCATGCTAACTACTTTATCATATCGTACAAACCTCTCTATGCGACTGCCCTTCTAACACTCTAACTTAAAGCACTGTATCCGTTAAGGACACACGTCTTGCAAAAAACATATGTATTAAAGTTGTACTAAGCAAGTAATCCCTCGTTAAGTTTACATTTCAGTTGAAAACGTGTATCTTCAGTATTTAACATTTTTAAAGCTGCTCATAAGTTTCTCACTAACCAGCGAGAAGTAGTTATTTTAGCCTTATTTCACAGATATTTTACAAATTTGAATGCGATCATTTGACTCTCTGCTTAATATGTTTCTCAGTGATCAGTCGGCCGTCTTATTGACCTTTGTTTAAAATCAGATTGTGATTATTTTTCGGGCCTTTGGAGGCAGATTTACAAGTTGTTTTCACTATTTGTTAGTTCAAAGTTGTATCAAAAGCTTATCACTAGGCATCAGATGGTGTGAATAGGCAATTTTCCACAGGATTTACACCTAAAGCTTTTAAATTTATTTGGTGATATTCGCTAATGTCTTTCCAACTACAAATTTCTTCAGTTTTAGTGAATTTTCTTAAAAAAAAACACTAATGAGGAGATCGCGGTTTTTGAATTTTGAAAATATTTCTTCAAATGAGCGTAAACTAGGAACCGTATAACCCATATCCGAGGTCACTTTCAATTTTTATATGTTTATCATCCATCAGTATGTTGTTTTGTTTGCTTCTGAAGCCTCCAATCATTTCTTCGACCCTCTTATGTATGTTTAAGGAGTCGTGTATCTTTTGCAGCCTTTCAATTTCATTACATGTCTCGTTAAGCCACCTCTACTTTGCTTCCCTTACCTTCTTTTGTATTTGTCAATGTAGCTCTTGTATCTTTGCTTGTTCAAGATTTTAACTTCTCTTCTTTTTCCATTAACTCCAAAATTTCCTCTGTCACCCATGTTTTTAAATTCTTTTCAGCTTATTGGTTTAGTTCTCGTTTACCTGTCGCCAGTATTGTGTTATTATAATATTATTTCATTTAGTGTTTACGTTCTCTTCGTCTTTGTGCTTTTTTTGCACTATGTGTACTTCGTTATTTACCTGATCTTCAACCTTTACCTGATTTCTTTGTGTTTCAGTTTCAGGATGTTAATCTTGTTGTCTTTATGGGTTTTTTAATGCGTTTTAGGGTTAGTCTGAACGTTGTGGCTACTGGATTATGGTCGGAGACAATGTCTGCACCTGGGTATGTTTTGGCTTTCTTTATGCTGTTTTTGTGTCTTTTTCCGATCATAATGTAGTCAACTTGATTTCTCACTATTTTATTTTCCATGTCTTGGGGCGACTTCCAGGTGTACAGTTTTCTAGGTGGAAGTTTGTATAGTGTATTTGTTACTACAATTTTTTTCTCTTGTATAAATTTGACTAATGTCTCTTCTGTCTCATTGGGCTCTTCAAGTCCATGTTGTCCAATCAGGTATCTCATGATCATTAGGACTTCATCCTTGTAGACTTGTAGAATATTTGTTCTTACTTTTGGTGTTTGCAGTTGTAACATCATTACTCCTTCCGAGAGTGGGGCAAAGCTTGTGATTAATTTGTTACAGTCCCCCAAGATTCCGACTCCGTGTGGGTGTTTCTATTGGTCGTTACTTCCCGAGAAATATATTGTTTCGTTGTCAGTTGTAAGTTTGCCATTACCTGACCATCGGACTTCGCTAATTCCAAATATATTGATTCTTAGTCTGTACATCTCCAATGCTAAATTTTGCAAATTACCAGCCTGAAAAAGGCTTGTCACATTCCACGTTACAATTTTTAGAGATGGGATAATAAAACTGTTAATACTAGTTTTGATGGACTTGTTACGTATAATTCAATCGTGCAAATAGTTTTTTTTTTGTATTAAGCACAGGTTTTGTGATACAAGCCATATTTTATGTCATTGAATCCGGCTCATTGCTTGTTATATATATATATATATATATATATATATATATATATATATATATATATATATATATATATATATCGCTGAGTAAATTTAATTGTTTGTATTTCCATAGTAGGCTATGGACAGGGTTTCTTAAAACAATGGAGCAAGTAAAGTAGCTTTTTTTAAAGAACATCCTTTATTTTTTACTAACTTCATTAATCTTACTGGGAGCTTTTTAAAAATATATTGCACTTATTATTGCTTCAAAGATAAATCAAAATAAGGATTCTTAAAATTAATTTTACTTTTAATAGCAGGCAGTGGAAAATAAAATAAAAACGCTTCACTGCTTTACCCGTCAAATTGTTATACTTACCAAAAAGTCATCAGCTCTGTTTTCGTTTATTGTAATATTAACTTTAATTAGGGTCATCTGGCCGCAAATACATCTTTTGGCAATTACGAGAAAATGATGTGTCAAGTTGTTTTATAGAACGCAACAAAACTGATAATCAAGCATCGCAACTATATTTCGAAAGGTTATTTGTTGGCATATTTCGGTTCTATAATAAGGTATGTTAAATTTTTATTACATTTTCCCGAAAGTAGACAGTCGTATAAAGCTACATTTAGGAAACTTACTAAAAGATTATTGATTTGGGGTCACTTTGGTAATCACGACCGAAAAGTATTAAATTTCTGAGCAACAAACCCAAGAAATTATGGTTCTGGGTAGTGTAGCAACAGATTTTACAAATTCATGTAAAAAAACAGAAGATGCCGTAAGGACTCTAAAATACAGGGTTAAAAGAATATTGAAAAGGCATAAATTTAAACCATATAAAAACAAAGCAATTCACAATCTGCATCCAGCACAACTGCATTTAGAGTTTTGTAATTGGTATTCACAACACTTAAATATGGACAGAGATTTTTATAAAAAAAGTTATTCGGTCAGGCGAGGCTTATGTAAGCAGAGCTGGAATACTAAATAGGGACAATAGCAGATTTTGATCCCAAGAGAATCAACACGTAACATTTCCGAGGGAGCAGCACAGGGTGGAGTCGGTTTGTGTTTCTTGTTTTATCTTGGGAAATATAATAAAATTTGTAATTTACTAGAGCAGCTTGACAGCAAATAGATACCGAGAAATACTGGAAGTAGTACTCCCCGATTTATGTGATTGGCACATTTAAATACATTTAAATATTATATTTTTCAACAAGATGGTGCTCCACCGCACAACTTACAAATAGTAACACCATACTTATATAATCCGTTTCCTAATTGGTGGATAGACACCCACGGTCCTATAGGGCTGCCCAGGTCTTCAGATCTTTTAGTTTTAGATTTTTCTTGTAGGGATACCTAAAAAATAAAATTTCCCGTACCAGGCATCCAATGAAGAAGGATTTGCGTAACGCCGCAAAACAGAACTGAGAAACCTGGAGACTAGGCCCGTTCTCTTAAACGCATTGCGTTGAATAAGGCAAGTTTGTCAAACTTGCACAGAATATAATGATATTTTTAAATATTTAAATTATTTATTTGTGTTTTTTTATTACTTTTAAATTTAGTGTTTTAAATATTCAGGTTTTATGATTTTTTACTAGTTATATAATTATATATTAAAACACCTTTTTTATAACGGAATTATTGGAAATTAATTGCTTTAGTCTGACAAAATAATTAGTATTCATTAGAAAATATGTAATAAATCCCAGAATTTTTAATCTTTTATTTACCATGGCACACCAGAAAAAATTTAACGTAAGGTAAGTTCTCTATAGGAGCATCGTAGGAAGGCGAGATAAATAAAGTTAGTAAAATATATGGGACGTTCCATTAAACAAAATCTGTTTGATCTATTGGTTTTGGAAACCTGTCCACTGTACACATACATACATACATAATATTAATACAAAAAATGCGATTAAATTAGCAATTAAAAGAATATCTATATATAATCATATATATTTAAAAAGCTTTTAATGATCCGGATCTAGCGACATTCAAATATATAGGGCTTTCCATTTAAAAAATCATATGTTTGGCCTGTAACACAAAATCTTGTCCTTTGTCTATATTGTGTGTAAGCTCCCTCCACACAAGTCTAAGACTTCTGGGTGCGGAGTTTGTCTACTGTGGTGTTATTATTATCATTATCTGTGCTTAACAGAAAAAATATTTGCCTCATGGATATTATGTAAAAAACCAATATTATAAAATTTACGGCCATAATAAATAATAGATCTCCGAGAAGCATTTATCGTCAGTCCTGGAACAATTAAGTTTTAATTAACTCAACTTCTCGTTTTTGTGTTTAAATCATCAGATTTCAGTTATATCTTTTATGTACAAATTTTAGGGTGTTTATAATAAATATAATAAATCTTAATTTCTAGTGTATCGTTGAAATAATTAACCGTTCTTTATGATCTGATGTCTACTTCACTCCACTGCTTTCACAAAAAAAAAGACCGAATAGTCAGCATACGAAATTGGTATAAACTCTAAAAAGTGATCATTCAGTATATCACTTATGTATACAGAAAACCGTACAGGTCTTAAAATTCTCCCCTGCGGTACACCATCACTTACAACTTTTCTTTCAGTTAAACTACCTCCTACTCTAATCATCTGAGTTGTTTAAAATAATTACTGAAAAGGTTCAATGCATATCAATTCAGTCCAATTGTTTCTATCTTTTTTAGCAAAATGTTGTAAGATACCATGTCAAATGCTTTCTGTATATCCAAGAATACCGCCAAAGCCCTTTTCTAGTTATTGAATCCTTCCAATATTTTATTTTATGTAGAGCGTCCTCTCTCGAGGAACTCTTTTCGAAGCCATATTGGTGTTCACATGTAACTCTATCATATTAATAATTATATGTTATTTTAGCCTATTGCATAGGCTCTTTTCGAAAAATTTTGCAAAGGTACTCCGTAAACTAATACGTCTATAATTTGCCAAACTTAAATGTTTTCCGGTTTTATAAATTGGGGCAACAACCGATTCTTTTAATTGTTTTAGTATAAGTAATGTCTGAAATATTGAGTTAACCAAATTTATTATTACAAAACTTATAAAAATTCGCCACTTGCTGCGTCCAGATTTTCAGAGAATTTTTATTTAAAAAAAATGACGAATAGAGAGGTATCGATAGTGACACTTTGCGAAAATTTTTCAAATCAGCGCGAAATTGGGTCGCTACAACCCTAAATCAAGGTCCCTTGGTGTTTCTATATGTTTATATATATATATATATATATATATATATATATATATATATATATATATATATATATATATATATATATATATATATATATATATATATATATATATAACTCAAAAACATAATTAATTAACTGATTTTGATGAAACTCGGCAAGTACCTTTCTTCTAATTTTAACGAAAAAAAAAAATTCGTATCTCAAAAAATAAAGTTATTTTGATAAAATTTAGCAGATACGTTGCCCTCGTAAAAATATTACCACACAACTAAATTCAAGTTTCTAGGTTTATAGAAAATTAAGTTATTAAAATTTGAAGCATTTAATGAAAATTCGCTACCATAACACACTTGCTGCGTTCCGAAATTCTTTAAGTTTCATTTACTCAAAAGATAGCCAAATTTTGATAAAAATTCTCAACGAAATGCCTGCGTCGGAATTTTCTATCAGGTGAAGGCGAACCTTTAGAAGTGATATCCAAGGGAATGCTAGTCTACCATCAACCATCTGGTATTGTCGCATGTGTGGCCTGTAATGTTCAGTAAAATATTCTCTTTAGAGTATGGTCTTTGCGCTACATTAATATCGTCATCAGCTATTTCATATTCAGGCAGACGTATGTAGCCGGTCCCCAATCACAACATCGGCATTCCCGAATTCTACCAGTTTCGAAAGATTAAATCAAAAATATTGCCACGTTGTCGAATACAATCTATTTATTTTATTTGGTTTTCTTTTTAATCCTGTTTAGTGTTTTGAACCTGCTATAAATAATCTTTGGTTCAAAAGATTCTGCGCTGAAATACAAGCTGATCTAATTCTTTTGAGTTCCAAAACGTTCGGGACGCAGCAAGTGCGTTATGGTAGTGAATTTTCATTAAATGCTTCAAATTTGAATAACTCAATTTTTTACTAACTTAGAAAGTTAAGTTTTGGTACGTAGTAAGGTCTTTCTTAAGGCAAGATATTCAAAACTTTATTAAAATAAGTTTGTAATTTTCGGAGAAAAAAATGTTTTTCCAAAGAAAATTCCAAATTTGAATAATTCAACTTTATATAAACTTGAAAGTTGAATTTTGGTACGTTGTAAGGTCTCTCCTAAAGCAATATATCCATTAAATTTCATTAAAACAGCTTTGTAATTTTTGGAGAAAAATTTTTTCGAAGGAAAACTCAAAATTTTCCCGGAAAACGTCTGATTTTCCTGGCTACCGAACTCATCCAAGCAATTAATAAAAGAAAGGCACATGCCGAGTTTCATCGAAATCGGTTAATTATTTTTTGAGTTATCGGATGGATATACACACACACGCGCACGCACGCACACGCACGCACGCACGCACGCACACACACACACGCACGCACGCGCTCGCCCACACACACACACACACACTACACAGGCACGCACACACGCACGCACTCACGCACTCACTCACTCACTCACTCACTCACTCACTCACGCACGCACGCACGCACGCACGCACGGACGCACTCACGCACGCACGCACTCACGCCAGCACGCACGCACGCACCCACGCACGCACGCACCCAGGCACCCACGCACGCACCCACGCACGCACGCACCCACGCACGCACACACGCACGCACACACACGCACGCACGCACACGCACGCACGCACGCACACGCACGCACACACGCACGCACACATGCGCACGCACACACGCACACACGCACACACGCGACTTAACTTTAGCGTTAAGACAATTAACTTTTTTAAACAATTTATTATTACTTAAACACAATGATTACTTAATACAATAATGAGACAAAAATATATATATATATGTGATAGTTAAAATACTTGACACGCCATGTGCCAGACTAACTAGGAAACAAGTAATGAACGCTCCTATCTCGGTGCTTATCCTATTTATAGGCTTCCCTTCCAGGCGTGGCACTATTGTCTCTGGAGGTGACCTGGATCTGCTAATGCTGAATGTCACCGGAGATATTCCGTTCACACTTGCTGGTTTTACGCCTGCATTCTTACAGGCGCCACTTCACTATTATGATGACACTGCGGTTTCTAAGGAGGCCAGGATACATTGTTGCACAATAGCCTGTTGTTGTGGCTCTATTTATCTCCTCCCCCCTTTGAAGAACGAAGCTACGGTTCGTTCCGGATTTTCAAGGGAAATCCGGCTTCGGTGGTTCCTGGGTTGATCTTCAATTCTCCCTTGTCGGTTCTTGGGTTGATCTTCGTAGTTCTTCTAGTGGTTCTTCTTCTTATGACTCCCCATCTGACGGCTATCATTATGATGGCGGTTAAAATAGCCACGTACAATAATATGGTCCATATACTCAGGTGATGTAGTGGTAGTTCCATTCGGCCTGGTATATTTTTCTTAATGTTTTGGAGTTGGTGTTGGATCTGCTCGATGTTATGCAGCTGTACGTTGTCTAATTTGAGTTCGGGTACCTTTTCGTAATTTGTTTCTTCCTTCGTAGTGGTGGTTTCTAATTTGGGGAGATTGAATAGTTGTTGTGTTTCCGCTGTAGTGGGGCTGGTTTTATAAATTTTGTTTCCTACTTTCAATTGGCAGTTTGATTGGAGGTTGACCAATTTGGTACCCTTGATGATATTGGTCCACTCTTGTTCCTGGCAAGTTATTCTGGCGTTTGTCTCTTCTGGCGCTAAGATGATGTATTGACTGGTTCCATATCTCGAAACTGTGGTTTGTTTAATTTTGACTAATTCTTGGTTACAATTATCGATAGGCTTTTGAAATTTTATTAGTTTTATTTCACATGGGTTCTGATCATTCATGGCTGTTGGATTGTCGTCTTGGCAGAAATATAATTTGTTCTTTAAATTTTGACATTCTTCATTTCGAAAGGCATATTGTTTACTGCTTAGGATCAAGTATTTGGTTCTAGGGATTATCATGGTAAAGGTGTGTGGATTTTTTGGGATAGGTAATGTGTATAACTGATAGTAATCATATTCTGACTCTTCAACTAGAGGTATTTCTATTTGAAATATAATTTGGAATTTATTTTGTACTGCTTTTATTTTGAATATTTTTTCATACAGATTCAGATCAGTGGTTGTTATTAGTTTAGCATTTGTTACGTATTTTTGTATTCTATTGATTTCTTTTATTATAAATTTTGGTTTTAATATGGATGTGTGAAAAATTCCTAATTTTGAAAAAGTGATTGCATTCTCAGTTGTGAGTGCTAATTCTTGAATATTATTCAATAAATGTCCCAGCTGGGTCAGCAGCTCTAGGATTTTGATGCGATGATAGTGCGTTAGTTGTTCGCTCCTAAGGCTATCAACTGTGTTACCTAACTCGTTTATTCTATTTATTATCGTGCCCTGATTGTGACTCAACCCTACGATCGTTTTATTGAACTCTCCAATTGCTTCTAGCATTATCGAATTTTGCGATTTAAAAAGATCATGAATTTTGTTTTGGTCTGTACTTAATATTTCTATTGCCTGATATATACGTTCGCCATCTTGTGAATCGAGATTGCCAGTTATTGATTTAAATATCGATCCTAGCCCATTGATTATGCCCCGTCTCTGTCTCTCATTGATGTTATCTCTCCCTAAGAATATCCTATAAAATGTATCGTCTATATTATCTATAGTAAAATTTAATGTTAGTATAAAATTATGGTATTCGTCGTGGTAATCTTTTGTCATAGACGTAACTGTGTTTATGTAATGTCTTTTTATTTGGTTATAGTCTTCGTGTAGTTGTGTCAGGTCATGTATATGTATCAAGTTCCAGCTGCTAGTCTCTGTGTATGCTGTACCTAATTTCTTTGGCAGCATACCTGGATTGTCCGTCAAGTCTTGTATTTGGGCTGTTATTCCTGCGGTAAGGAACCTGCAAGACGTAAATTTCTTAGATGTGCTATTGTCTGTTCGTCATTTTTATGGTTTATTAGAATAGCTTTGTTATGTTCTAATAAGGATATTATTGAATAGGGTCCTGAAAAGGGGTTTTTATGTTTTTTATGAAATCCCGGTGGTATCTGTTTGTATACCACGTCGCCTTCCTTGAACGGCTGGTTCGTGTTTTTATTAGTTCGTTGTAAGGTTTTTTGTTTTGACGTTTCTATGCGACTTCTAACCATTTCGTAGATGATTTTCATAATTTCTTTGTGTTTTACGTTATACTCTTGCGTAATTATTACTTCCGGGTCGTAGTTAAACATTTCCGGTATATAGCCGAATATTAAGTCGAATGGTGGTTTTAGTGTTTGTGAGTGTATCGTGGAATTATAGGCGAATATACAGTAGGGTATTAATTCTATGGGTTTCATATTTTTGAATTTCTCCTTAAATAATCGATAATGTTCAATGATGGTGCTGTGAAATCGTTCTATGGGTCCGTTTGATTCGGGGTTTTGGGGTGTTGTGGTGTGCAATTTTATTTGGTATGTCTCTAGTAGTTCTTTTACTACTAAATTCGAGAACTCCGTTCCTGGGTCCGCAATTAGGGTTTTACACGCTCCGTACTGTGAAAAGTATTTAATTAAGTTTTTTGCAATTTCTGTAGCGTTTTTGCTTTTGATGGGAAATGCTTGACCGAATTTACTGAATGGATCCAATATGGTTAAAAATATTGCTCGTTCAATTTGGAACGTATCTACGTGGAGTGTTTCTAAAGGTTTGGATGCTGTTGGAGTGTGTTCTAATGCTATCTGTACCGGGTTCCTGTTATATTTGCACGTTTTACACAACTCACACGTTTTTACATATTCTTCTATGTGTTTCTTTAAATTGGGGTAATAGTATTTTCTCTTTATTCTTAAGTAAGTCTCCTCAGCCCCGCGATGGTTGGACTTACCCTGATGATATTTGACTATCATATCCGTTAGCTCGTCTTCCTGGATTTCTTCCCTCATTTCTAAACATCTATAAAATTTTGGTGACTCTACATTATTAAAGTTTTTGTTGATTGCCGAACTGACTAGTTCGTAATCTTGTTCATTTACGAAAAGGCAATAATATTTTCTTTGTGGTAAACAGTATTCCTTTATAAATTTTTCTATTTGATTGGGGTCATTTAAATTGAAGTTTGCATAAATAAAGTTTCGTTTGTCTTTCCTTACTGCGAATATTTCTGGTTTGTCTGTGTTTTTAAAGACTATTTGATTTGTTTTACTGTTAATAATTTCTTCCTCTAATATTGGTATACCGGGTGCTGAGTAAGAATCCGCATTTGAATTAGCTGTTTCGTCCTCTTTTATTTCTATTACACCTTCGTCGTCCTCTATTTCTATTATTTCTTCTTCCTCGTCGACATTATTGGCCATTGATTGGTTGTCTATATCTATGGGGTGGATCTCTACTCGAGAAAGGGCGTCCGCTGCGCAATTCAGCTTTCCTTTCTTGTATTCAATTTTGAATTCGTATTCTTCTAATTTTAATCTCCAACGGAGTAATTTTGAATTTGGTTGTTTTAACGAAAATAGCCATTTTAATGGTTTATGGTCCGTATATATAGTGAATTTGCGTCCGTATAAGTATGGACGGAAATAATTAGTTGCCCACACGATGGCTAGCAATTCTTTCTCTATGGTGCTATACCTAGATTCGGTTTCGTTTAAGGTACGACTGGCATAGGCTATAGGGTGGTCTGAATTGGGTTCCCCTTGGCTTAATATGCCCGCTATCGCCACGTTTGAAGCGTCGGTTGTTAGTATAAAATCCTTAGAGAAATCGGGTGGTATAAGCACGGGTGAATTCATTAAGATGTCTTTACATGAGTTAAAGGCACTAATGTATTCCTCGTTATTAACGTCTATTTTAGAATTCTTTTTTAAACACTTGGTTAGTGGTTTTGTGACGTGTGCGAAATTTTCAATAAATTTTCTGTAATATCCGACTAGTCCTAAAAATAATTTAATCTCTTTTTGGGTTTTTGGTATCGGGAATTTCCTTATTGCGTCTAGTTTCCTCGGATTCGGACGGATCCCGTCTGGGCTCACGACGTGTCCCAGAAACTCGGCTTCTTTCTTTAGGAAATCACTTTTGTCTAGCTGGATCTTTAAGTTGCTTTGTCTGAAACGTTCGAATACCAGTTTTAGTTTCTCTATGTGTTCTTGTAATGACGTGGAGAAAACTATGACGTCATCCATGTATACAAGGCATGTTTGGCCAATTAGACCCTCTAACACGTTCTGCATGAGCCTGGAAAAGGTCGCTGGAGCCCCTGATAACCCAAAAGGCATCCTAGTGTACTCCCAGTGCCCCGTATCGGTGGTAAACGCCGTTTTTTCTATGTCCCGGGGGTCCATTTCAATTTGGTGATATCCAGAAATCAAATCGATTGTCGAGAAATATTGAGCTCGTCCAATTTTGTCCAGTATTTCATCTATTTTGGGAATTGGGTGTCTGTCCGGTATTGTTTTCTCGTTTAGTTTCCTATAGTCCACTACAATCCTCCATTTTTGTTTATTTGACTTGTCTAGTTTTTTTGATATGACCCAAATGGGTGAACTGTATGGGCTGTGACTTTTCCTGATTATTTTTTGCCTTAGCATGTCATTTATTTGTCGATCTACTTCCGGTTTATGTATGTATGGATATCTATATAATTTAGAATGGACTGGTATGTCGTCAATGGTCCTTATTCTATGTTTTATAGCATTTGTGTGCGTCAATGGTTCGTCCTTGTTTAAAAATATGTCCTTATATTCTGATAACAAATTAAATAACAACTGTTTTTCCTCATCGTTTAAGTAATCTACGTCTATTTGTTCCATTATAATGTTTGCGCAGTTAATCTGTTTTTGCTCGCTCCCTGTATGTCGAGTATTCGTATTATATGGTTGAATTGTCGATATAACATTATCTTGTGTTATAGTGGGCGTCCTTGAGCTGCGCTTACGTTCATCTGTAACGTGATACTTATATTGGTTACGTAATCGGCTAGTCTGTAGGTTCCGCGGTGTTTCATAAGCTTCGTCTTTGTGCGCTAACATGTAATTTACAAGTTCAAGTTCTCCATTGCAATTGAAGTACTCTTTTGTTATGATATTGTTTACAGTGGCTGTAGTATCTGGGTCATCTGCTTTGGCTTTTATTCGTGCCGGTTGATTGACATTGTTTAATTGAGGGTATTGAATTTTAATGATTTGTTTACCTAGATGCATGACTTCGTTTTTAAAATCTATTCTGGCTTCATTGTCCCTTAGGAATTGGATTCCAATGAGACCTGAATATAAAGGGTTAAATTCGAAAAGGCAGAATTCTTGTGCCTTGTCCGAAATTGATTTAAGGGTGATATTTATGCGTTCTGAGTGATTTGAAGTCCCGTGCGGGGTTCGAATCATGAAGGGTTGTGTCCTTATTTTGTTTGCGAAATCTTGATGGGCTATTGTTGGGTTTAATAAATTTTTCGACGATCCGCTGTCTATCAATAATTTTCCTCTAATTTCTTTAATTTCTATATATGGTAACCTATTTAAATCATTAATATTAAGTACATCAACTACGTGTCGTGTTGGGAGGTGCTCGCTATGGGAAAATTTCCGTGTTGGTTATCGTATTCGTCAGCCGGTGAATTTCCCTGGCTTGCCTCATAATTTGCGTAATTTGTATCGTTTGTTTCGTAGTCTATGTTATTTGATTCGTAACCCTCGTTGGTTACGTTGTAATCGCTAAACTCTGTATTATGTAATGGGGCTGCTCGTCTTTGTGACAACCTCGTATTCGAGCTGTCTACTTCCATTGGCTCGTGATAGTTCCTATTGTTAATTATAGGGTTTTGTCCCTGTGGGTTATTAAAATTCTGTCGTCTAAAATTGTTTGAAAAATTTGTTCTATTCATAAATTGCGGGTTTTGTCTATTTTGAAAACTCGTTTGATTATATTGCGGTCTATTTTGTTGCTGAGATGGTCTAAAATTAGGTTGAAAGTTTGTTGGGTTATGTTGTTGGTTATTGTGTTGTTGAAAAGGTCTGAAATTAGGTTGAAACGGTCGTTGAAATTGCACATTGTTAAACGGTGCGTTATTTTGTCTTGGAAAGAATTTTTGTCCGTCTGACCTATTCTGATTAAAATTTTTTTGTACTGTTTTGTCCCTATAGTCGAAATTTTCTTCTGCGAATACAAACTTTAGGGCGTCTTCTATGCTACCTGGTGACCTACTTCTAAGGGCTAGACCTAACGGGTTCCTAATTCCACCTAAAAATGCTTTTAATGTTTGTTCCTGGTAAATGTTCATTTTTATTACTTTAACGCCTTCGTTCTGTTCGTTAGCTATTAGATTAGATATGAGTAGTTGTTCGATATGCCTGCATCTGTTAGCGAATGCAAGTGCATCTTCCGCATTCCTTTGTTTCAAGGTGAATAGTTCTGCAAGTAGGCTACTAGAATCGCGCTGATCGCAAAAATTGTCCACAATAGCGCTTCTCAAGTCGGTCCATGTGTTTATTATCTTAGTGTTAATTATAAGCCTCGCTGTTCCCGTGAGTTTTGTTTGAATGTAATTTAATAAGAAATGATTCATATATAAATTCTCGTTTGGCATATAAAATTGGTTCATTACGAGGTCGCATGATTTTAAAAAATTACCTACATTAGCTGGTTGCCCGTCAAATTCGGGAATAGCTTTTAAGAAAAATTCTTTGAACTGGTCAGTCATGTTGCTACTACTATTACTACTATTTGAATTAGTTACTGTTGCGATATTATCGCTTATACTTATCGATCTCAATCTGTATTCAATATTCCTTAAGCTTTGTGACTCGTCTTCTGAGTCTGACATATAATTATATCAATACACACACATACAATTGAAAAATATGGCAGGAAAATGTGAAATTGGATAGCAGTAAACAACTTACAATACTATGATGGTTTCTGCTCCCATTTGGCTGCTTGGCTATGACTTCTGCGTAACTTGGTTCTGATTGGTTATTGGGCGTCGATACGCTTAGAAATCGATATTCTTTCGGTTTCTTAACCAATACTAACGACTGCGCCACTTAACTTTAGCGTTAAGACAATTAACTTTTTTAAACAATTTATTATTACTTAAACACAATGATTACTTAATACAATAATGAGACAAATATATATATATATATATATATGTGATAGTTAAAATACTTGACACGCCATGTGCCAGACTAACTAGGAAACAAGTAATGAACGCTCCTATCTCGGTGCTTATCCTATTTATAGGCTTCCCTTCCAGGCGTGGCACTATTGTCTCTGGAGGTGACCTGGATCTGCTAATGCTGAATGTCACCGGAGATATTCCGTTCACACTTGCTGGTTTTACGCCTGCATTCTTACAGGCGCCACTTCACTATTATGATGACACTGCGGTTTCTAAGGAGGCCAGGATACATTGTTGCACAATAGCCTGTTGTTGTGGCTCTATTTATCTCGCGCACACAAGCACACACGCACACACGCAAGCGCACACACGCACGCACGCACACACACACACATACACACACACACACACACGCGCGCGCACGTGTCCACGATCAGTTGTTTGATATGTGGGTAATTAGACACTAAAAGCGTACACTTTTTTACCAATACGGGTTTGCTGATTAAAGATAGCAAGCAAATATTTCTACAAAGCAATTTCTAGGGAGATGTGTCGATGAGAGTATTGATAAAAGAGACAGAGATCATCAACCTTTATCCTGTGATCTATAGAAGTAAGATTGACCGTGATAGATGAATCTCATCCAAGGCCTTACGCTTCTTTCTATATCAAATCTACAAGGGACAAGGTGTTCTTTAGGGCAACACCTTACAGACGAGTAAATGTTATGATAAGAATGTACACACCTTAGGTACTTTACGTTTTCTTTTTTACGACACAATAAAAAAAAATCAGGATAATAATTCGAACTCTGACAGGGACTGAATTAAAGTTTACATATTATAATACCGTGTAATTTATAAAAGTCTGTGGCTAGTGGAGGATCATTCCGTTGCCATCCTAGCATTTGAACACACACACACACACACACATATTATGATACCTTATTGGTTACTATAACGCACTTGCTGCGTCGGTATTTATTTCATACTACCTATTAATCTTTGATTCGTTACCATAAAACACTTGCTGCATCAGTATTTTTTCATAAAACTTATTGATCTTATCCGTTACCGCAAAAGGTTTCTTGAAGTCAGTATATCTTTCATAATACATACTATTATCTTATTCGTTACCGTAACACTCTTACTAGGATCGTATTTTTAGTAAATTATCTTTAAAAAAAATCACAAATGAGGAGATCGCGACTTTGGAATTTTGATCTTTTTTTCAAATGAGTGCGATCTAGGACCTAGGACACCTCGAACCCAAATCCTAGGTCAGTTTCAGACTTTCGCAAGTGGCTTAAATAAGTTCGTATGCAGGAAAATCGGACTAGTTTTTCCCAGAAAATTCAAAATACAAATACAAAGTCGCGATTCGAAACGTCAAAATTGACATGTTCTAGGTAAAGAACCTGATATGAATACGGTTATGTAGCATAAATGTCGTAACAAGTTAGAAAGCCTTAAGTTTCAGCTTAAATCGTCATTGTTCCTTATTTTATTAACATATTTGCAGAAAATTAATTTGAAATAGACCCTTTATGTGATGCTTTGGCAGCAGTTTCAGTTATAGACTTTATTTATTTAATTCTAATAACGGATCAGATTGCGTTATTATTTGGCTTTTTTTTTCAATTGGTCAAAGTGTGGGTTTTCCATGGAGCAACCTTGTGGTGGGCTGGTGGCCGGGAACGGTTAGTAAGGAGTTTCTCCTTTCTATGGACTTCTTTGAGATGAGTCTATTACAGTTTGCATGAGTTTTTACAGTTTGCATTTCTAGCTTCGTTACACCATGTTTGCCCTGCACAGCACCTCAAATTTGCTTTAGGTAACTTAACAGTATTGTGGAGTTGAGATCACAGCATTTGTCTGATGGTTAATGCATAAAGGGGTTACTCTAAGCGGGTTTCTGATTTTTTTGCAAAGAGGAACATTGCGCTTATGTGCAAATTTGCCTATAAATGTTATTAATATTAAAAAAAATAAATGGAAACAACGCCCGCGCCTCGAATAAAGATTTATTCCTCATTTTAACTTTAAATGACATTTCCTTCTCCCGTTTCGCATTCGTTGACCTATGTTTACCACATTGGGTACAGAAAAGATTTACTTAATTGAGAGTTTTATATATATATATATATATATATATATATATATATATATATATATATATATATATATATATATATTCAGTGATAATTAACAGTACCAGTATTCAATCTTTTAGTTCCTAAAAAAGCAACTTAAAACATAATCAAATGACTTAACTTACTAACGCGCTCTATTGAGGATGTTTAGTGTTAATTTTATAAAAGTTTTGCCAATAATCCATTTGAAATAGACATTATTTGTTATGCTAAAGCATAAGTTTAGATTAGACTTATACCACGTTCGGTATAACTAGTTTATCGTATTCTCATATAACTCAGTTAGCCGGGCAATGATCGCCGCTTGTCCAATATTATTCACTTGTAGATGACGCTGGTTCAAACCCATGTGTGTTAATTTTGTTTGTTTTTTATTCTTTTTTTTAACGTTATATGATCAGATTATGTAATTGCACCGAATCTTTGGCGACATTTTATAAAAATAATTCCTTAATGAAATAGGAACTCTTAAGACTTAATTCAATTTTTCTTTCAGTTCTTTACTTGAAATTTTTAATGCAAAATTATATCTTGGCAGGTGGGCAAATGGCTAGGTTCGTTGGTAAGGAAAATCAGACCAGTTTTTGTACTTTTTCCAACAATAAACATATTTTGATGAAATATGGTACATTATTGTTTCTACTATATAGATTATACTGGTAACCAAATTATATGCCTGCTTTCATTACAAAAAGACATATTTGCTATTAAAAACCCTTTGTATGAAAATTCACTACTATAACGAACTTGCTGCGTCCAGACTTTCAGATTTAGTTTTAAATTAAGTCCATACCTTATGCGTTACCATAACGCACTTGCTGCGTTAGTATTTCCTTCATAGTACCTATTGATATCTAAATCGTTACCGTAACATACTTTCTGCGTCCGTATTAGCGAACTTTCTTTAAAAAAAACACTAGTGAGGCGATCCCGACTTTCGAATTAAAAAAAATTCTTCAAATAAGCGCTAATAAGGCCCCCTAGAACACATATCCGGGGACAGTTTGAATTTTTATATGTTTATATATATATATATATATATATATATATATATATATATATATATATATATATATATATATATATATATATATATATATATATATATATATATATATATATATATATACATATGACTGATCAAATTTGGCGAGTACTTTCCTTTTGCGAGTGGCTTGGATAAGTTCGTTCCCAGGTTTTCCCGAAAAATGTTGTGTTTTCTTTCTAAAAAAATGTATATCTCCGGAAATAACAAAGTTAGGGGAACCAAATTTGATACGCGTGTTTGTATTAAAAAGAGCAAACCATGTACAAAAATTGAGGTCTCTACGTTTAAAGACAAAATTTATGGGCAGTTAAAGAAAAAAAATGGAGTTTTCCTCAAAACGTCAAAGTCGCGATTTGAAACGTCAAAATTGGCAATGTTTAGGCAAAGAACGTGAAAGAAATGCGGACTGTGAAAAGAAAATGTTACAAGACAAGTGTTCTGCGAACCCTTCAGTTTCAGCTTCAACCGTCATTGCCCTTCATTTTACTAAAATGTTTACAGAAAATTCATTTGAAATATATCCTTTCTCTGATGCTTTGGCCGTCGGTTTAGTTAAGTTGATGCTTTCGCTGAAGGGTTAGTTAAGTTTATGGTTTAACGGTCTATAATTTTTGGCTAATTTTCGTAGAACAAATTGGTTAATGCATTTTTGAATTTTTATCTAAATATGATGCATGTTTGTAAGAAAGAAATCTGGACGCCGTAAGTGCGTTTTGGTAGCAAATTTTCATTACATCCTTCAAATTTCAATAACTCAATTTGCTATTAACCTAAGGTTTATTGCCTAGGAAACCAACATTTAAGTTTATTTTCGGAAAAATTTTGTCCATTTTCAAACGATAAGTAATTTTGTTAAAATGTGGTACATTGTTTCTACTACATAGGCTATACCGGTAATAAGATTGATGCCTGCTTGCATTTGCTATTAAAAACAGTTTTATGAAAATTCACTTCCATAACCCACTTGCTGCGTCGAGACTTTTTTTAAAAATTAAGTCAGCATTAGATAAGTTGCCATGACACAACTGCTGCAAGTCTAAAAATACTGGACTATTAAAGCACGAACTCTCTAACTTAAACTCGGTACTTCCAAAGCATCAGAGAAAGGGTCCATTTTCTGCAAATAATTTTGTAACATTAAAAACAAAACAGGTGAAGCTAAAAGTTAAGGCTTTGTAAAACACACTTCTTACCACATTTATTCTACATAACCTGCATTCGTTTCAGAATATTTCTTTAAATATCACCAAATTTGCAGTTTTAAATCGCGACGTTGACGTTTCAAGAAAACAAACCATAGCCTTTTTTCGCCAAGAAAACTCAATATTTGTCTGTAACACTCAATAGATTTGGTTAACCACACAAAATATTTCGGTTTTGTGCGTTTCTGGGACCGCCAGTGGCATCTATTTTTGTTGTTTAAATGCTTATTTTTTTCTTTCAACTAAAAGATCTGAATTTTAGTATGTGGAATACGTTTTATAGTTGAAATATGCGTACCTGATTTTGTTACTGTAGCTTTGTTTTCCGATCTACAAACATTTTTCGAACGGAATCCCAAATTTTTATCCGGAAAAACTTGTCCGTGTCCGTGTCCCTGTCCGTCCGTGTATGTGTGGGCGCGCGCGCGGAAGGGTTTCTGCGGTCATTATTGTGAGAAATACTTGGTTCTCGGGTTGAAGCGCATCTAGAATTTATTTAAATTTGACGGCCTCTGTTTTGGTGTCATTTTCCAGAGTAAGTAAATAAACTCTACGTCCTCAATGTTCCTACTCCTTGGAACGGTGGACAAGGATTGGTTGGGTTGTTGTAACTCGATTAACGACCCTCAATCTGCATGCTTCTCAAATATCACTAGAGATCGTCTCTAAGGTCTTAGTGTGTTTTAACTCTAGACCTGAAAGAGATCTATATACAGGTGAGCTTTTTAAAGCCTTAATTTAAATAAGACTTGTACTTTGCGAAAAAAAAAATTTTACTTGCTCTTTTGGTTACAGGATTGTGATTTAAGGATTAGAATATTAAAAGTTTGGACGCAGCAAGTGCGTTATGGTAGTGAATTTTCATAAAAATGTTTTTAATTGAACATTTGTATGTCTTGTTTAATAAAAGGCATGATATTTGGTATAATCTGTATAGTAGAAACAATGTACCATATTTCATGATTTTATAATTTTATTGTTTGAAAAAGTAAAAAAAAATTCAGAAAGCTAACTTGTTCCCAAAAAAACTGGTCCAATTGTCCTGGACAATGAACCTCTTTAAGCTATTTACACACCTGCCAAGATATAATTATCCACAAAAAGCTTTTTGACAAACATTTAAAAAAAATGTTCACATGAAAATTTGCAAACGATTTATTTAACGAAAATTCGCCATTTTCTTTACAAAAATTGGCTTAAGTAATGTTAAACAAAAATTATGTTTTTACGAAAATTTGCTAATCGAAAATGTGAAATAACTTTTTTAGAGTAACTTATTAAAATTTATTTTAACAACACGCGGGCAGTTGTTTTCATTTTTCATATTAGCTAGTGGACCTGTGCAGCAGTGGCGTCTCCTGACCAAAATGTTCGGGTGTGCGGTAAAGAGTTGCTGTTAGTGGTGGTTTTAAAAATTATTTACACTAAATGTACACATATATATATATATATATATATATATATATATATATATATATATATATATATATATATATATATATATATATATATATATATATATTCGACCTATATGGGAATGATACGTAGATAAATAAATTAATTTCCCACTGCAACACTAACAAATTAAAAAGTCACTTAAAACTTTAAAACACGAAAAGAACATGGAATTATTATCAAGCTCTTCTCTTCACACAAATTTGTGTTAGCGTTAGCACTGTCCGGAACGGGGTGAAAACATTAAAAGTAGTTCAATGTTAATATGGTACTAAATAATAAAATGTGTAAAAATCCTGGATGCAGCAAGTGCGTTATGGTAGTGAATTTTTATAGAAATGATCTGGCACAAAATATTTTATTATAACTTTTTTATCTTGCAACATAAAAATCTAAATTTTGGTGTATAGTTTAATTTTTATATCGTAAACCTACCTACCAAATTTGGTTATCTTATCTTTTTTATTTTTTGAGATACAAATTTTTTTCGAATAAAAACTCAAAATTTTCCCGGAAAACCTCGTCCGATTTTCCTGACTAACGAAATTATTCAATACATTTACAGAAGGAAGGTACATGCCAAATTTTATCAAAATCGGCCGATTATATTTTGAGTTATCGGTGTGATACCTATGTATATATATATATATATATATATATATATATATATATATATATATATATATATATATATATATATATATATATATATATATATATATAGTTTATAGTTTATTGTTATATAAATAGTACAAAGCATCTTACAAATAACTCTAAACTTGTGACTGCAAATGATGCAATTTTGACTAAATTTTAATCTAAATGTCAATTGTTCTAAAGTTCTGTCATCTGATTTCTAATCTCCAAAATTACCTCACCTCATTATGTACCATTACAATTTCTAGAAATATGGATGGTACTTGAAATCAGTTTCTTCATTTTAATCAAAAATTTCTATATTTTAAAACTTGACTCAAATTAAATTCTTATATATAAAAATTGAAACTGACCCCGGATATGGGTTCTAGGGGTCCTATTTCGCGCTCATTTGCAAACAATTTTTCAAAATTAAAAAGTCGAGATCTCCCAATTAGTGAATTTTTTCTACGAAAATTTACTAAAATGTATTATAGTCTTTGATTCTAGAATACTGTGGTCCAGGCAAGCGCAGTTGTAATGTTTGTAAATAATGATATCACAACGTTTGTTAAACCGGCGTTCCATTCATTTGTCTTGAGCGGTATTTTTACCGCTCACTGCAGTGTTAAAACGAATGGTATTTCCTTACTATTTTAAACACATGGGTGGGGGACTGTATTGTATACCAATACAGCTCTGTCGAGTGAAGTTGTTCGGAAATAACAACGCACACCTAACCCGAATTCATTCCCAGTTGCTATTGACCTACTCATATTTTCTGAATGAAGACGTGGTGCCGACTTCATTCCAAGTCACTATTAACCGACTATTTATGAAATCAAATAAGTAAATTAAATCGATTGTCATAACATATGTAGTGTATTAAGACTAAGGGAAAAAGAAATAAAACATATTTAACTGTGCACATTTTAATTATATTTTAGGGTGTGCGGCGCACACCTAGCTCACTAGGAGAAATCGCCACTGCTGTGCAGTGGTCGAAATCCGACCGTAGTTCATTAATTTTGTAAGTTTGAACGTTATTGATGTTCTTTTGTCATAGTGTATGCCTCTTTAATCTTAGTGCGACTGTTTGACCACAAACTTTTATGCGTTTAAGACTAAGTATAAACATATCTATATACATCTGTTTGACCTTAGAGTAATATGTGTTTGACATTGACAGATTAATAACAACGGACACCCCGGAACTGGAACGGACCAGGGAATCCAACTGTGTAATTGAAACGAAGCATTGCATAATCTATTTGTAACACATATTACACATAAATTTTATCTTTATGCACTCTTCCTCCGTATAAACTCTAACTATGCCACAACTCACACTTCCCCGTGCGCGCAATGTGCTTAAAAGGGGATACAAAGTTTTTATTAACATATTAGTATTAATATATAGATAATGTTAAAGTATACGTAAATTTGCATATTAGTCAATGTTCTTTTTTTTTTTTTGAAAAAAAAGTGAAACATGCTTAGAGGAACCTCTGTATGCTTTAACCATAAGACAAATACTGTGCTCCCAACTCCATAATACAGTTAAAAGACTTGTAGCAAATTTGAGGTGTTGTGCGGGGTAAACACGCTGCAAAGGAGCTAGAAATGTAAAGATGCAAAGCGTAAAAAAAATCATCTTACAGAAGTCCATAGAAAAGAGTAACTACATACGAACCGTTCCTGGCCGCCAACCCACCACATAACTGAAACTACTGCCAAAGCATGAGAGAAAGGGTCTATATGAAATTCATTTTCTGCAAACATTTTAGTAAAATAAAGGACAGTGACGGTTGAAAGTAAAACTTAAGGCTTTCTAAAATACACTTCCTACGACATTTCTTCTACATAATCCGTATTTGTTTCAGGCTCTTTGTCTTGTCAATTCTGACGTTGCAAATCGCGACTTTGACGTTTTAAGAAGAAAAACTATAATTTGTTAAACGCTTATTTTCTTTTAACTTAAAGATCCAAATTTTGGTACACAGTTTCAAATGGCCAATTAACGTCTGATGTGGTATCATCAAGGATAACGTTACTGGTTTGCATTTTTTCTCCCTCAGGGCTCGTCCGCGTCTTTACCGCCCCGATAGCACTGCAGCCTTTGGCTTATTGTGCATGCACTTAGTCTTTCTACTCAACCCATTCCAAAATCACTGTGCCTTGAACTAGTCTGCACAGCGATTGGTAGGGTGAAGTTTTATATTGCTCTGTCTCCGGTCTAGACAGACCGTAGATCAGTTGTCTTTTGCGGTCCAGAGCTTTACACTCGCACAAGATGTGCTGGGATGATTCCTCCCCCTCGCCGCAGAGTGTGCATGCGAGGTCCCCCTCGAACCGCCCCATTTTATGCAGGTGTTTCTTGACGGCCATGTGTCCCGTCAAGAGACCTGTTATGTTCCTGAGCTGTCCTCTGCTAAGATTTAGCAGCTTCACAGCTCTCTTCAAACTGGATTCGTCAATTAATGACTTCCCATGTCTGAGCCCTGGACAGTCTGCCCAGTACACCTTGTGTTCATTTCTGACTCAAGGCTTAATGGCTCCCCTGGCAGTGCCCTTTGTCACGCCCAGAACCGGTTCTGGTCCCATAAATGGTTTTGCTGACACTCTATTCGCGAGACTATCAGCTGCTTCACTGCCTTTGACCCCCGAGGGACCCGGCACCTAGATGAGGGTGACCTCATTCTGCCCAGGCAGGTCGCTCGTCTCGTCTCGACATTCACTTACCAGCCTGGAGTTTACCCGTGGGCTACTTAGGGCGTTAAGGGCTGCCTGGCTCTCTGCGGCTATGAGGATCAGCTTGTTGGTGTAGCCCCTCCTCTTGTTCTCCCGCACACAGTGCAGGATGGCGTACATTTCGGCCTGAAAGACCATTGCATGCGCTCCGAGGGAAATACTATGACTTACCCTCGGTCCTTCCGAATAAACACCTGCCCCCGTTCCACGCTCCGTGAACCAGAGGAGCGCGTCCAGTGGTAAGTCCGGCGTCTCCTCCCGCCATGCCTCGCGGTCGGGAATTTCCACTGTAAAATTGTTTTCCCTGCAGATTCGCGGGCTCGCGAAGTCTGACCTCGTTTCAAGAATGGGCTCCTTCACGATCTCCTGAATTTTGCAGTGGCCTCTAAAGCCTGGGTTGATCTTCAGTCTATCATTGCAGGCCAGTCTGTGTAGTCCTAGCCTGGCCTACCCCATGATCACTAAGTGTAGGGGGGGCATATCCATGCAACACCTCCATGGCGGCTGTTGGGGTTGAAGTCAGGGCCCATGTGATGCCCAGGCGAGCCACCCTGTGGATCTTGCCTAGTTTTTGTTTGGCACTGAATTTTGTCACCTTATGCCACCAGACCAGTGCCGCGTATGTTAACGATGGTATGACCATCCTTGTGTCCAGCCAGTGGTTCGTACTAAGTCTTAGTCCCCACGTTTTTTCATATAGCCGCCTAATGACGGATAGGGTTATAACTGCCTTACGCAGTATTTTTCCAACGTGACCATTCCAGGTTAGCTTAGAGTTCAAAACGCCTCCAAGATATTTAACCTCCCTGACCATTGAGATGTTTCTACCGTATAGAGTGAGATATCTGTAGCTCTCCCACTTCCTTCTCCTCGTGAACGGTATGACGGTTCTCCCCGAGCCCTTGGCCAACCGTCCACCTTTCCACCACTTTCAGTGTTGTGTGCATGCACTCCCACACTAACTGTGTAACCTTTCCTTCGACTATGATGAGAATGTCGTCCGCATAGCCATGTACCTCCTACCCCCCTCCCGAGAGCTTCCCTAGCGGGAGTATGTATCTACCTTAAATAAAGCTGTACTCTTAAAAAGTGTTATTTGGAGCGCCACATAATTTTTTTATAGGGGAAAGCAATGAATTCGGATTAACTGATAGTGTTGGGTAAAACGAAGAACTAAGAATTCTATTTATTATAACAATTGGTGTACCAAATACAGATTTTAATTGGTAATTGAAAGGTGTTAAAATTTGTGTATAGTAGTGAAGCTACTTAAGCAGATTGAAATTTAGACAAATTACTAAGTTGAAATATAATACCTAATACTGAGGAATAGTGTTACTTCAATTTCTCAGTTATTGCAAAAACAGATTAAGTTAAATGAAAACAAATTCCCACAGTCGACTATGTTCATATAAATATATAATGACGTTAAAAGTTAAAAGTATTTAACTTAGATTTACTTGTAAGTTAGATAATAAAGTATGACAACGTATATTAATAATTCACATGAAAATTCTCTAATAAATTGATGGTTAGCTTAAAATTTAAATTTAAAATGCTACACTAGGTCCCCGGATTAACCCCCCCCCCCTCCTTGATTATTTCTTTTGGTGTTTTCCAAAGGCCAAAGTGAAGGCGATTATAGCTACAACTTTAGATGATACGAAAAATATAATCTGCTTTACCTGCTCATTAGTGACACCTACAATTTTGCAGTATGTACGGGATTCATCTAGGAGAAGACTGAGAAAGTGTATTATTTCACACAGATATCATGAATAAATTTAAACCGTTTTCGAGATACCCCCTTGCAATACGTTAAGAAACTCGCCCTGTATATATAAGCACAGATCTTCTCATAAGCGATTTTTTTCTACAAAGAATTCCGAAAGTCGGTACACGGATACAGAAATAATAGGATGCTTGCATTACAACGGGGACACCTCTATACGTATATACATTGAAATTAACCATGGGTATGAGCTCCGGGAAGCCTACTTCTTGCAAATTCACACAAACATTTTGAAAGCCTGTAACGTTATAACGTAACAAATGCGATATGTTTTTACGAAAATTCGCTAAGTAATTCCTAGTACGTTTTAAAGGTGATAAGTCACAGACCGAATGGCGTAAATTTAAATGAATTGGCATAAAGTTAAACTAAATTTAACGATTCGGATGAGTCAAGATTTCCAGACGAAGATCCTAATCAAACAAAAAACAATGAATCACTGTTGGAATTAAAGAGAGTAGATATAATGTCGCAAAGATAATACTAGGATTTAGGTTATTATTTTAGGGTCGTCTTTTAAATTTGTTTCAGCGGAAGCACAGCAAAAATAAACGTGGACATAAATGCACATTTTTTAAGAATGTAATTATTTTCCTCATTTTTTTCAGTCCGTAGCATACCTGGAAGCAAGTGATATTTTAAACTTATCACGGTGATATAAAGTAGTGTAATTTTTACATAAAATTTTCCGCTACAGTTTTCCATTAATCTGAAGCTTTATCTTAATGATTCTTAGAGTGGAGTTGGCGGAGTTTTTTAAAAACCCTGATCGTATCAAGCCCTTATCTGTTCCAGACTTGTTTATGCCAGAAGAGAGTTTTCTCTGTTGTCGGAGTAAGAGAATGCAACCTTCTTTGCAGATATGCACTCCTACTTCTGGTTTGACCTATTTGTTTTTCTATAAATATTGCCTTCTTACATTATTCATGAAAACAGATAGGATGAAACTCTTATGCACGTGTGTGTGGTATTTTATATTAGCGATTTTTTTTTAATTCGCTAATGAGGAAATTTGTGTTTATATATATATATATATATATATATATATATATATATATATATATATATATATATATATATATATATATATATGTATGTATGTATATCCGACCGATAGCTCAAAAAATAATGGACCAATCTTGATCAAATTTGGTGAGTACCTTCCTTTTGCAAGTGGCTTGGATAAGTTCGTTAGCCAGGAAAATCGGACCGGGTTTTCCGGGAAAATTTTGTTTTCTTTCTAAAAAAATTCATATCTCCGGAAATAACAAAGCAATGGCAACCAAATTTGGACGCGTGTTTGTATTATAAAGAGTGAACTCTGTACCAAAATTAGGTCTTTAGCTTTAAAGGAAAAGAAGTTTGGGGCAGTTAAAGAAACCAATTTTGGAGTTTTCCTCAAAACGTCAAACTAGCAATTTTAAACGTCAAAATTGGCAATGTTTAGGCAAAGAACGTGAAATAAATACGGATTTTGAAAAAAAAATGTTGCAATAAGAGTGTTCTGCAAACCCTAAAGTTTCAGATTCAACCGTCATTGCCCTTCATTTTACTAAAATATTTACAGGAAATTCGTTTTAAATAGACCCTTTCTCTGATGCTTTGGCTGTTGGATTAGTTAAGTTGATGTTTTCGCTGTAGGTTTAGTGAAGTTTATGGTTTAACGGTCTATAATTTTTTTTAGCTAATTTTCGTAGAACAAATTCGTTGATGCATTTTTGAATTTTTTATCGAAATGTGATGCTTTGGAAGAAAAAAATCTGGACGCAGTAAGTGCGTTTTGGTAGCGAATTTTCGGCAAATCTGCAGTTTAGCTCCCGAACGCTTTTCAAAAAACTATTTTCACGAACCTGCCTAGCACCCCACCCCCACCCCCTGGATCCACAAACCCCAAGAAAAATTTCTTCTTTACACTCCCCAAGGAAGTTACGGGACCAGGAGTGAGTAGGGGTGTATAATTTTTTTTAGCTAATTTTCGTAGAACAAATTCGTTAATGCATTTTTGCATTTTTTTTTCGAAATCTGATGCGTTTGAAAGAAAAAGATCTAGACGCAGTAAGTGCGTTTTGGTAGCGAATTTTCGGTAAATTTGCAGTTTAGCTCCCGAACGCTTTTCAAAAAACTGTTTTCAGAAATCTGCCTAGACCCCCCCCCTGAATCCAAATACCCCAAGGAAAATTTCTTGTTCACACTCCCCAAGGAAGTTACGGGACCAGGAGTGAGTAGGGGTGTATAAATTTTTTTTAGCCAATTTTCGTAGAACAAATTCGTTAATGCATTTTTGCATTTTTTATCGAAATATGATGCGTTTGTAAGAAAAAATCTGGACGCAGTAAGTGCGTTTTGGTAGCAAATTTTCGGTAAATTTGCAGTTTAGCTCCAGAACGCTTTTGAAAACACTTTTTTCAGAAACCTGCCTAGAGCCCCCCGTGGATCCACAAACCCCAAGAAAATTTCTTGTTCACATCCCCCAAGGAAGTTACGGGACCAGGAGTGAGTAGGGGTGCTGGGCGGGGTAGGTATTAAAAAGAAAATATGAGCAGAAAATCCGAATAAAGCGAGCTTGAAAGCTGTCTTTTTCACATCTTGAAACCATATCCCCCTTAAACCCTGCCTACCATTCACAGCAACCCTATTCACTCCCAGTCCCATAACTTCCTTGGGGGGTGTGAACAAGAAATTTTTCTTGTGGTTTGTGCATCCAGGTGGGGTCCCAGTAATGTTTCTGAAAACAATTTGTTGAAAAGCGTTCGGGAGCTAATCTGCAAATTTATCGAATTTTCATTAAATCCTTCAAATTTCAATAACTCAATTTGCTATTAACGTAAGCTTTGTTGGTTAGAAACCAACATTTAAGTTTATTTTCGGAAAATGTTTGTATATTTTCAAACCATAAGTAATTTTGATAAAATATAGTACATTGTTTCTACTACATAGGCTATACCGGTAATCAGATTGATGCCTGCTCGCATTTGACATTAAACACATTTTTATGGAAATTAACTTCCATAACAGATTTGCTGCATCTAGACTTTTGAAAAATGTTTATATATTTTCAAACAATAAATTTATTTCAATGAAATATGGTACATTGTTTCTATTATATAGGCAACCAAGTTTGATGCCAAAGAAAGACATTTGCTACTAAAAATATTTTAAAGAAAATTCACTACCATAACGCACTTGCTGCGTCCAGAGATTTTTATAATTATATTAAACTAATTTATGAAAATACACCCATATGGTAGCTTAAAGAGTTTTAACATAACCCAAAAGAAATCATTTCGTACCTAAAAAGACTGAACGCAGCAAGTGCGTCATGGTAGTGTATTTTCGTAGAAACGATCGGGCACCAAATACTTTTTATTAAATGCCCATCACTTTTTTTGTAACATAGAGATCTAAATTTCAGTATATAGTTTACTTTTTATACGTTAAACCTACGTAGTAAATTTGGTTACCAGAGCTTGTTTATTTTTGGAAATATACTTTTTTTCCGAAAGAAAATCAAAAATTTGCACGGAAAACTTAGTCCGATGTTCCTGGCTAACGAACTTGTCTAAGCCACTTACAAAGGGAAGGTACATGTCAAATGTTACCAATATCGGTCCATTATTTTTTTGAGTCGTCGGTGTGACACACCCACACACACACACACACGCGCGTATATATGTATATAAATATATATATATATATATATATATATATATATATATATATATATATATATATATATATATATATATATCTATATATATATATATATATATATATATATATATATATATATATATATATATATATATATATATATATATATAGAGAGAGAGAGAGAGAGAGAGAGAGAGAAAGAAACTGATAGGGAATAACCATGATATAATGACTTAGAAGAGATATGGTATTGAGAATATGCCCCGCCCCCTCCTATGACGTCACGTGGTGAGTAACGTTATAGAAGTCCAACTACACACTTAAAACAAAGTCATTCGCAATCAAAAAGTTTCTATACGTCAGTTTAATGCCGTTGAAGTTACGCCTATATTGTCTTTTTCAGATAATATAGATCGCAGCACTAAATTTAATCTTTTTCATTTTTATATTACATACATACATACACACACACACACACACACACACACACATATATATATATATATATATATATATATATATATATATATATATATATATATATATATATATATATGTTTCTTTCTCTCTCTCTCTCTCTCTCTCTCTCTCTCTCTCTATATATATATATATATATATATATATATATATATATATATATATATATATATATATATATATACATATAAAAACCGAAACTGATCCCGGATAGGTGTTCTCAGAGACCTAATTAGTGCTCATTTGAAGGAGTTTTTTCAGAATTCAAAAGTCGGGATCTCCTCATTAGTGATTTATTTAAAGAAAATTCATTAAAAAGTTGTGGACATTTAAAGAAAAAAAATTGGGGTTATTCTCAAGACGTCAAAGTCGCGATTTGAAACGTCAAAATTAGCAACATTTAGGCAAAGAACCTGCAACAAATGCGGATTCTGTAAAGAAAATGTCGCAAGAAGAGTTTTCTACAAACCCTAAGTATCGGCTTCAACACTCATTGTCTATTTTACTAAAATATTACCACAAATTTCATTTCAAATCGACCTTTTCGCAGATGCTTTGGCGGTAGTTTTAGTTAAGTTTATGGTTTAACGGTCTATCATTTTTAGCTAATTTTAGTCGAGAAAATTCGCTAATGAAGAGACCGCGACTTTTGAATTTTAAAAATATTTCTTCAAATGAGCGCAAACTAGGCCCGCTAGAATCCATATCCGGGGTTAGTTTCAGACTTTATCTGTTTACATATATACAGAGTGACGTATTTCTACGGTAAAGCTCAATATAAATGTTATTATACAAAATACGAGAAAAAGTTGTATACGTTAATTGAAGGGTGTCTTGAGCTGCATTTTATAAAATTATTTTGTCAATCAAGGTGGCCCATAAGTCGTTGGTGATACCTACAATTTCTTTTCGAACACCCTTATGTTATTGAATTTTTACATTTTTTATCGAAATATGATGCATGTTTGTAAGAAAAAAACTCGAGACGCAGTAAGTGCGTTTTGGTAGCGAATTTTCATTAAATGCTTCAAATTTCAATAAACCAAGGTTTGTTGGCTAGGAAACCTTCTTGACAACATTTTAAGTTTAGTTTCGGATTTTTTTTTACATTTTCAAACAATAAGTTATTTTGATAAAATATGGTACATTGTTTCTACTATATAGGTCATACCGGTATCCAGATTGATGTCTGCTTGCATTGGAGAGACATATTTGCTATTAAAAACATTTTTATGAAAATTCACTTCCATAACGCACTTTCTGCGTCCAGACTTGTGAAACTAGTGTACTGAAATCACTTGTAGGACTGATATCGTTTTTCCCATATTAACTGAATTACCTTCATTTAATAAGACTGTACTGAAAACCATATTGAACAAATAAGCTGACAGCACATTAATCTTTAGAGAGGGGCCAAAAAGTATTGATGCCATTGGCGGTGCATTTAATGTTTAATCCAATGGTTATTCCTGAAGAGCGAAAACCTCCCACCATTGTCCAGTTTTAACAGCAGATACTTTTGCTTACAAAGTGCTTTATATATGTACTTTATCCATTTAATTGGATAAAACCAAACATATTTTTCCAAATTTTTCTCCCTGAAGATACTAACGTGGTATTTGGAAGTACATTGCATAGGTTCTATGTAGGCAACATTTGTACCAAATTTTACCACCATAGCTTTGTTACTTTCCAAGATACAATTTTTTTAAATGCATATAATTCTACTTTTCCTAAAGCGAGAGACATAAAATTTGGTGCCCATTATCATAGCCCATATACAACGTATGTACCAAATTTCATTACAATAACTTTGTCAGTTTCAAAGAAAGTCGGAGCAGGAGGCGAATGTCACAGCCCCAAAAGCAACACCGTTCGGAGCAGGGGGAAAATGTTATGAGCCCCGTAAACGAATACAACACCGTCCGAAGCAGGGGACAAATGTCGCCAGTCCCGTAGAAGAATAATACATCACCGTTCGGAGCAGGAGTTTAAGGCTACCAGCCCCGAAAGCAACACCATTCAAGATGGGGGCAAATAAAGCTTACCTGTACCTCTACCAGGCTGTGACCAAAATTATCTTACGAAGTTTTACCAGCTCTGAGTGAGCATTTCATTCTGGAAATGAAGCTTTCCCACATCCCCTGAATGGCAGCACCCAACGTTAAGTAAAATTGGCTTAATTTGATTATTTCTCTTCAATTTATATTTCGATTTATATTTCAATTTATATTTCAATTTATATTGCAATTTACATTTTCCTTTATATTTAAATTTCTTTAAAGTAATAATTTCAATTTTCACACTTCGTTGTCAAGTATCATTTTATTTGTTAATCAATTACATTCTTAACGTTCATTATTTTTCTTTACAATGAATGATGACCTCTCTCTTTTCTTTTATACAGTGCTACTCCACATACAGGTAGCAATGGCCAGAACTCCCGTCCTATTTAATTTAGATCTCATGCTCAAGTTACTTATATTTGATCTATTTATTTATTATTTTATTTCGTTGACTATTAATGGCAATGCATTTTTTAAAATTAGCCAGGCTTTAATAATAGTAGAAGTAAGTTACACTGGCTAATAATAAAATAAAGGCACGTGCGAGATTTTATAATAAATTCGTTAGTAGATATTTCTGAAAAGTTTCAGAGTCGCGATGCCCTCGTTAGCAATGTTTTTAAAGAAAATACTTATACACTTACGGTATAAGTATTTTCAGTTTTAATTAGAACAGTAGATTATACATTTTACGTTTTGATCTTGTACAATTCTTGTACACTGTTGCCCTAAAATTGTCGCGTATAACACCACCATACTCACTAACTTCAAAATATTTCCAAGATTAGGTTTCAGTCACTCATAAGGTGTCATGTGCCACTTTGCATGTTCGGTTTGTGTTTGAGATGCGATCAAATTATGCGTTCAGGTGACAAATGCAGTGTTGACAGCCAGTTGAACGGGCAGGCAACCAGCTAAAGCGACGGGAAATGCCATAAACTATGCCGACTGTGTACACGGGATCTATCAAAACCTCTAATTAATCTTACAGACGTCGCTGACATCGCTCTCCAGGGGGGCGCATTGCCCATCTACTCTGCATATGTATGTTACACTCCCTTTACCTGAAAGTAAGAGAACCCCCTGGATAAGTTAACGATATTTACATATTACTAATTAACTGACTTAAAACAAGCGCAGGTTATCAAATCGACAAGTATGCTTGTTTCCAATTTTGTTATAAAAAAAACTCTTTAAAAAGAGCGCGGCTGGAAGACTTTGCAAAAATTCTTTAAATAAACGAACTCATACCCATGATGGATATTAATTTTATATGTAAACAAATGCAGCTATAAGATACTACAGGTATTTGGATTTGATAACTTGTCAAATGTATTTTTATTTAGCGCTTAGTTATTTAGAAGTTAATTTGTCAAAAAAATCATTTTTGATATTTTTGACAAGCAACTTTGCCTTGGTATATTAATTTTGGCCTTACTTCTGAAAAAACAGAAACAGATGTTTCATGACTTTAAGTTTTGATTTCCATACTGGCTCATCCAGTGACAACACGTCTGTGGCTGACTATCTTTATTATACGCTAAAAAACTTTTAAATTGACTACTACATGCATTTAATAATACTTTAGTGCTTTACAAATTATTTTGATTAGAATATAGGTACAGAATTAAAATTCTAAATCACTTAAAATACATGGATAGCTCTCAGTACGGTGAAGCCGGTGACGGACCGCCTGATAATATCCAAAGAATTACAGAGGTGATTTCTCAACAGACGATCTAATAGGCGAGTTTTTCCAATTACTTGTAATAATTCTAAAGTGGAAACTAGTGTCAATCCTAAGGTTAATGAGGTAATTAAATCAGTAGTAAATATAAGTAATATTGAAAGCAATCCACAAAATAAAGCAGCTGAGAATCTACAGATAAGTGTCCTTTCCTTGTATTTGCTGAACATTTAAAGAAAAATGTTGTACACTGCATGCCTCAAGAATTGGCCACTATTTATTTAAAGTTACAGATTTAAAAAATGGGTATTAAAGAAATAAAAAATATAGGCATGGAGTTAAAATAGAATGTTATACATAACTTTCAGCCAATTAATCAATAGAAAACAATATACTCAGAGAAAATAAATTTATAACATATTTAACAAAATTTTTGAAAGAAAGAAAAGGTGTTATACGAAACGTATAGACAGTTTATTTGATGAAAAATATCTTTTATGGGGTTTATAAGCAAAATATAAAATCACGGAGGTAAAACGTATAATGATGAAAGTAATATTGCCTGATAAAACAATTGAACTTATTCCGCGAGAGACTATAATAGTTCCATTAGTGGAACCTTGTATATTTCCAGTAACACAGTATTGTAAGTGTTTGAGATTTGGGCACGTGCAACAGCAGTGCAGGGGTACACAATGATGTCGAAATTGCGGAGATAGTCATGCAGGGGAATACGATATTTATAAGAAAAAGCCTGGACGCAGCAAGTGCGTTATGGTAGTGAATTTTTATAGATATGATCTGGCACTAAATATTTTATTATCACTTTGTTTTCTTGTAACATAGAAATCTAAATTTTGGCGTATAGTTTGCTGTTTATATCGTAAACCTACCTACCAAATTTGGTTATCATAGCTTTTTTTTAGATACTTTTTTTCCAATGAAAACTCAAAATTTTCCCGGAAAATTTCGTCCGATTTTCCTGACTAACGAACTTATCCAAGCTATTTACAAAAGGAAGGTACATGCCAAATTTTATCAAAATCGGCCCATTATTTTTTGATTATCGGTGTGATACATATATAAATAAATAAATAAATATATATATATATATATATATATATATATATATATATATATATATATATATATATATATATATATATGTATATATATATATATATATATATATATATATATATATATATATATATATATATATATATATATATATATATATAAACATATAAAAATTGAAACTGACCCCGGATATGGGTTCTAGGGCTCATTTGCAAAAAAATTTAAATTCAAAAGTCGGGTCTCCACATTAGTGAATTTTTTCTACGAAAATTCACTAAAATGTGTACACTGTCAATGCATTTATCATAGCATATCTCTACATATAAAGACCGCCTCAGTGTTCCATAAACTTTGTTTTCTAGTAACATAGAAATCTAAATTTTGGCGTATAGTTTACTTTTTATATCGTAAACCTACCTACCAAATTTGGTTATCATAGCTTTTTTTTGAGATACTTTTTTTCCAATGAAAACTCAAAATTTTCCCGGAAAATTTCGTCCGATTTTCCTGACTAACGAACTTATCCAAGCTATTTACAAAAGGAAGGTACATGCCAATTTTTTTTTAAATCGGCCCATTATTTTTGTATTATCGGTGTGATACATACATATATATATATATATATATATATATATATATATATATATATATATATATATATATATATATATATATATATATAAACATATAAAAATTGAAACTGACCCGGGATATGGGTTCTAGGGCTCATTTGCAAAAAAAAATTCAAAAGTCGGGTCTCCCCATTAGTCAATTTTTTCTACGAAAATTCACTAAAATGTGTACACTGTCAATGCATTTATCATAGCATATCTCTACATATAAAGACTGCCCCAGTGTTCCAAAAAGAAAAATCTATTAAAAAAGTAATGACTGAAAAAAATTAAACATACAAGGAAGCGGAATCCTTTGTTACTAATCCTCACTCTTAGTCAAATGTAACGACCAAAAATAGATTTGACATTTTAGCACAAAAGTAGACTTAAAACTTCGCTATATTACGCTTACCACATCCTAAGACCACGCGAGCGATAGATAAATCAACGTGCACCGTATAGATAAAATTCAACGACTCTCCCAAAAAAACAAAAAAAAACGTAAAGCTATTAGTCCCCCTATTATCACCAATGAAATAGAAAAGCCTTTGGAAGAACACGCTGAACCTTCTTTAATAACTCCCAAGCCCTATATAAATAAGTATATTGCCTTCAGAGATAAGTTATTAGAACAGGTGTCAGAAATCATCTCAACTATATTGGGAGATATTATAGCTTATAAAAATACTCGTACAGATGCAGAAAATGCATCGCATATCAAACATTTGATATTCTCTCAACTTCAGAATCAAGTTCATTATTCCACAGAATTCGCTAATCAAAATTAATTTTAAATGTTTTTAATGGAACGCCAGGTCTATTCTAAAATAGTGCTGCAAATTGAATCATAACTTTTACATAGCTGTGATAATTTACTGTCTTCAGAAAAACATTATCATGGAATGAATTTAGGGTCCATGACTCGGTCACAAAGAAAATATTCGTATTCCTGTACGCGTAAACTTTTCAAACGTTATATTACTCGAGTTTTATTGAAAAAATTTCCATTTTTAACAAATCACCCCTCATTTATCCCCTACCCCCTGAAGCGATCTTACCCAAAAACAATTCGAAGGGTTCCTTTGTCGGGTGCTAACTGTATACTAAATTTGAAGATGATATCTAAATTCGTTCGAAAGTTATTGCGCCTACTAACAGGCAGACGTACAGGCCGACAAACCGACCGAACTACCGACAGACAAAAACATTTTCGTTCCATAATCAAGTTTTCTATCTGTTTTGTTTTAGCAAAAAAATTGGGAATTTCTGTCACCTATGTTCTACCCCCACACATTCAACCCCTGACTTAATTTCGGCACAAAATACCAGCTGTTTAATGAAATTAAAAGTTTTCTAATAAACAAACCCTGAAATGTTATATTACTCTGGTTTTAATGAAAAAATGTCAATTTTCATCATATCATCCCCTACCTCCTGGAGCGATTTTACCCACAAATATGTATAAAACAGACAGGCATACAGACTGACAGACAAAAAAATTGTCTCTCCTAAATCATGTTTTCTATATGGTTTGGCACTATTTACGACGTTTGGGCGAAAAAAAATTTGAATTTTTGTCAAGAAACCGATATCAAAAATTTTAACCCGCTTATAGAAATACGTGTTATCCATCTCTTAGATTTGACTTTTATCTAATATCACTTTAGAAGCCACCTGATGTTAATGTAAATATTAACGATTGGAATAACATTTTTAATCAATTTTTAAACAAGAATCTCATTATTGGCGGGGACTTTAATGCGCATCACAATTTGTCGGGATATCAGAGAGATAGTGCTCAGGGGCTTCGACTTGCGGATTCTATAAAGACTCCCTATTTTGTAGTCTTAAATGATGGGTCGCCCACGAAGATTGCAAGGCCACATGAACTTCCATCAATGGTTGACATTACATTGATGTCTTCCTCTTTGACTTATACAGCAACTTGGACTGTGCTTCCTGACTGCATGGGCTCTGATCACTTTTCTGTACTAACAATAACTAAAAAGGATTATGAAAGCCGACAAACTTCACCATATCTTAAATGGAATGAGTCAACTGTGGAGTGGAGCATATTCGGAGATTGCATAAAAAATACGTTATCGACCTTGCCTAACTGACCTGATACCTTAGATAAATTTGTTTTTTTGGTTGAAACTATTATACAAGCTGCAAACCTCTCTATGGCAGTGAAAAAGTCGACTAACTTTAAACATAGTACTCCACTTTGGTTAGATAACGAATGCCAAGCCATGCTCAAAAAGCGCAAGGACGCCGTTCAAGAACACATAATTTGAAGAACTGAATATTCTAAGCCATTCGATCGGGTATGTCATGCGGCACTCCTAAATAAACTTCGATCGTAGGGATTGCCTATGAAACTATATCTAGGTCTACTTTTCTGAAGGAGCGCTCACTGCATGTTGTTGTCAATGGTGCTGGGTCATACGAATTAAAAGTTAATGCAGGTAATCCACAGGGTTCCGTTGTGTCTCCCACATTTTTTTCTCTTGCATATAACATATAACTGACCTTCTGTTACCAACCAACAATCCGATCCACAGTTTCGCTGATAATAGTGCCCTTTATAGCACGTTCTCATCGAGTCGCCCAACAGCTGCTTATAGCTCCTTATTAATGAGAGTTAAAGTAACCAAACCCCTAAATGATGACTTGTCTGAAATTCTCAGCTGGGGCTCTGCAAACCCGGTTATGTTTCATGGCTCGGAAATACAGAATTGCCTTGTCTCTAGGAAGAGTGACCCGCAGGGCCCAGACGTGCAGAGGCTACCAAATACTGTCCAAAAATTCACATCTCTACATTGGGTATAACTGTTGCACAGAATCTTTGCATGTGTACCATATTGCTAAAGCAGCAGCAAAGACGCTTGGGTTATACTGATGAGCTGGTCGTCCGCAAAAGCCTAGACCTCGATTTTTGCTTCCGTCTTGCCCGGTTCTATGGATCGACTCCATAGAACCAGTCCCCCATTATAAGTCGCCACAGGACCGGACCTAAACATGAACCCTGTGGGCAGCCTTTGCTGGTGTTTTTCGTAACCTCATCAGAAGTGACGCTTCTGTCCTCCAGGAAATTGACTACCGCTCTGGCCAGGTTTCCGGACATCCAGATTCTGCCAGTAGTTTCCTGAGCATGGGGTACCAGGCCGAGTTGATGCCATTTTTAATGTCTAACGTTACCAGCATGACATGATGGTCTGCCTTTTTGATTCTGCTCACTGTCATAGCCAGCGCATCCATTGTCCTGCGTCCCTTACGGAAGCCGTACTGTCTGCCAGACAGCCTACCCTCTTTCTCCAAGTGGTATGACAGTTTTGTCGCCAACAGCTTGTCATATACCTTTCCGATGACGGGTAACAATCACACCGGTCTTTGCCCTTCGCTCGCTGGTTTGGCTAGCCACGCAATCTGTGCCTGCTTCCAAATGATCGGAAAAAATCCCTCCCTCAAGCAGGCATTTAATACTTCTAAGAGTTCTTCCCTTGCCACCTCCAGTAAATGCAGCACACCCGCTGACGGAAACCCGGCGATGCCCGGGGCTTTACGTTTAGGTCTTAATCTGACCGTTTCCTCGAGTTCTTGTTTTGAAAAGTCGAAGTCCGTGTTTCCGCTTCAGAGTACGATTTCAGCACGCCTTACTCTATTTTCTACGGAATCATTCCCGGCGTCGTTTGCCGGAAAGTATTCATCCACTGTTTTGCATCTATCCGGCGTCCAATTTTCCGCCGCGTTTTGCACTGTGGTCCACGCTGTCGGTGCTCTTTTCTTTGTTGCCGAAACGATTTTGTGAGCCAGCCCCAGGGTTCATCGTCGCTTCCTTCAGAGAGAATTTGCCTCAGCGATTCTGGCTATGCTTTTTTAATCGCTTTTTGTATTAAAGCCGGGCCTGTTTGAAGCGTTCGAAGAGTTCACGGCGACGCTCCTGATCCTGCTCCCGTTGCGCGTCCGCTCTCGCTCTTCCTGTTTCCAGTTTCTTTCTACGGAGCTCCTGGTTCCACCACACAATATTTTCTCTCTTTTTTTTCCTTTGCCAATGGATACTTGCGTCGCATGCACTTATTGCAGCTTCCTGAAATCGGATAGCCCTGTTCTCTGTAGATATTTCCTGTCCTGACGTGCCTGCTAGAGCCGTTCGTACTTCTTCTCGGAACACTGTCCAGTTTTCCAACCCGACGCCTCTTCTTTTTTCACCAATTGGAGCTCGCGCTCCTCTTTCACGGTTTACCGTGAATGTAATGGACCTGTGATCACTAAGTACCTCGTCTTCTCGTACCAACCAGTTCTCTACCGTCGCATCCCGACTTAATGTGACGTCCACCCAACTCCTTCCGTTAACGGTCGGAAAAGTGGGTGGTGACTCTCTGTCATTCTCAATTACAAAGTTAGCCGCGCCAACAAGGTTTATCAGTTGGGAACCCCTTTCGTCAGTGATGTCACCACCGAATGCCTCGTGCTTGGCGTTAAAATCACCGCACACGATTGTCGGTGTTCTCTGGCTTCTCAAAAAATTCTCTATTTTTGAGAGAGTAACCGAAGCTTCGCGTATATGCCCCGGACGCACATATACGTTGACGAGCACCCCTTCGACTTTACCGATGCCTATACCAACCGCTCTGACCGTACCGTCACTCAACTGTGCCAACACAATCGGGTTATATTTCGATCTTACCGCGATCATTACTTTGTCCGGCTTGCCGCCCCCAAACCTAATCCGCCCGGCCAAGTTGCCCCAGACGGCTACGGTTCCTGCACAAGGACAACATCCATATTTAGATCTTCTTCAATTTGTCGTAGTTCATCTGTTGCCTCCCTTCCCCGACCCAGGTTCATCAGATAAGTCTACAGTTGGAATATCGTTCACAAGTCTAAGATGCTGCCCCAAAGACCGAGGTGTGTCTGTCCCTCCTAGATTTTACTTAGAAACGAGCTGTTCGCCCTTATATGAGATTTATCTATGACAGTCAATCTCACTTCTCTCGACCACAGAAAAAAGTTTGGAAATTTCTTTTATAGATATTATTATCGACATTACCCCTTAGAAACTGCTTCGTTGGTGCCTCCGCTTGCAAATTTTTATTAGCCGACCCGGTTTCGTTGAAAAGCACTTGCTTAAAGTGCCAAATTACCCACTTGTCGAACAGTTCGTTACTAATCTTTGTTTTTTCCTAGAGCCTCTAAGCTTTGGAATGCCCTCTCGCAGACATATTTCCTCCAACACATAATCTCCAACTATTCAAAAAGCGAACAAACACCCATCTTGTGGCACAACAATCAAGTTTATGATGTCTTATGGAGACACAGGCTTTTTCCATTATGAGCTACACGATAAAAAACACTCTCTTTTCGTTAACATTTGCAATACGTAATCTTGTATTTCACCTTGCTTTACAGTGTCACAAAGAACCAAATTTCTAGAAAAATACACTTAGTAAGCACCTAATCTTTAGTTAACGCAAACACTCGCCAAAATTCATATCAGTAAAGATAATAAAGGCATAATTTAACTATTTATAGAAACAAGTGTAGGTACATGGCGATATGCAAGACATTAATGTAACAAAAGCAGTATGACACATAGGTGTGTAGCGACATGAAATATGTCTTATGTGTTACTAAAATATGGCGTGGTGTATTTGAAATATGTGAATAAATTATAAAATAGGTGTAAAAAAAATGAAAACTAACATGCAACAAGCCACATTCATTAGCATAAATTTGATAAGCGATGTGCGATAAAGTCCATAAGCATATCCGTAATCTGTATAAATATCTTTATAGTTTTTTTGTTAATATAGCGTTGGGAGTAGCGACTCAGTGAAAGAAATGGTCGAAACGCCAGGTTGACTGGTCTCCAGATATGATTTTTGATAACGGCGAGGACACTTCGGCATTTAATCTTTCGCTCTTAATGGTATAAATTATTCAGTTTGATAAGTAAATAGGTAAAAGTCATTCCACAATCTTTCGGTTTCTCTTATTGACGATAAGGTCGTCCGACGCTGAGAGCTTTAGGTTCACTAGAGAACTTGCCTCCTTCTCTCCTTCTATATAACTATCGTGCTATATAAATAACGAATTAATATTTATGTCTATTGTCTGTAATTACTAGATATTAATTGTTCCAGTATGTTTAATAACGAAAGCTAGGTTCATTTTGTCGCGGCAATTTCTAGCGCAATTTAGTTTAATTAATGAACTTAACTGATAGGCAAAGTAGATCTCTGCGGTTTCGTGTGTTGCAACACTAATTAAAACAGACGGTTTTAATACTTTCTAAAAAAAATTATACCGACTGCCTGATGTGAGATATTTACGTTTCAACGAATTCTTGCTCAACCTTATCGAAAACAAAACGCTGGAATTTCACACAGTGTCATTTTGAAACAAGATCATTACACCATGTTGATCTTTATTAAAAAGTACACGGTTTTAATTTTACAAGGCTTCGGAATTCTGTTAATATATTAATTAGGCAAGTTTAGGGCCATTTAGAAAAGCATAAATAAGCAGCTTAACTTATTACTTTTATAAACTAAAAGCTTACAATAAAAGACCGGACGCAGTAAATGGCATATGGTAGCGAATTTTAAATTTGGATAATTAATAAAAGTTGAAAGAAATAATAATAAAAAGTTCATGATGAAAAAAGGAATGTAATAATATAAATAAAAATCGGGACGTAGCAAGTGTGTTAGGGTAGCGAATTTTCCTCGAATTTTCTAAAATATCTTTTTTTTTAATGAAAGGAATCAAATTTAGTAGAAAATATAACCTTTATAGTAGAAACCATGTACCATATTCCATCAAAATAACTTTATTGTTTAAGAAAGGACCACAATTTCCTGAAAAAACTGGTCTGACTTTCCTGAGCAACGAATCCAAGCAATTTACAGAAAAACTACACCTGGCAAAATTATTTACACAAAGCTTTTTGACATAATTTTTTTAAATGTTTATGAAAATATGCACAGTTTTTCACAAAAATTCATTTCAATCATTTTGTTTTACAAAAAATGACTAAATCTTACACAAAAACTATATAAGATTTTTTACCAAAATATTAAAAAGTTTTTTTCATAAAAATTTACCAAACAAACTTTTTTCACGAAAATTCGAAAACAACTTCTATACGTGAATTCGTGAACACATTTTTTACAATAACTTTTGAATTATAAGTACACTTGGAGAAACCGAATCCGACAATTAATCTTTTTTAAAACCTGACGATCGTTTCACTGACAAGATCAGCGTCATCAGAGGATAAAAAATCAAATTTTCATCCTCTGACGGCGCTATTGCTCATCACAGGTGCCAATCTTCACTTATTCATTACTAATTAATAGCATTAAAAAAAAAAATTGACAAAAAAGTGCCCAAAGAATCTAACTAGATATTTTCTATATCAAAATTGCTGAGAAAATACATAAAATTTTCAAATTATATACCTAATCTGTAATTAAAATTGACGAAAAAAGAAAATGTAAAAAGTTTTTTTTAACCTTTTCACGGAAATTTGAACCAGTGGAAGTCATAAAAAATAAAAGCGAAAACTGCTCATATTTCATGTCACAAGCTGTCAGAAATAACGTTACAGAATGTTACTTAGGTCTGTCATTTTAAAGTTTATTTTGACATTTGTGAAAACAATTTATCAACTACTTGCCTATATATTACGAAAATGTAAACATAGATAATAGATAATCTTAATACCAAAGTTAATTTAAATATTTTAATATTTCGGCGCTATATAATCCCATAGTGTGATCGGTTATTAGAACTGACAAGAAAATTAAACTGATCCCTACATGAGTTATGGTAGGTAATCCTAAAAACGTAAATATTTTAACAACCAGTCTTTAGGTATTGTAGGTCTTATACAAAAGTTGCCCTTCACTGTTGAAACATAAAATACATGCTGTTCCATTTGAAAAAAATATTTACTATTTTAGAGCGACCTGTATCTGTACATGGGATCTCGATTTTTTCGACGGATTATATTAACAAAGGCCTTTCTGAATGCGTCATTTCCATGGGACTTTCATATCTATTGGTAAAAAGTCCGTATCACATTTTTGTTATATGTCGAAAACGTTAAAATTGCAAGACAATTATCGAAATAATTAACAAACTATCAACGGTATCAAATTTTTGTGTGTAGAAACATGCAGTATAGTCCTATAGAAAATTCCAAAATGCAGTAATATAAGGGGCGTTCTATTAACAAAACTTATATCACCAACGACTTATGGGCCATCCTGTCAAAATAATTTTATAAAATGCAGCTCTAGACACTATAATGAACGTACATAATTTTTTTCATATCTTGTATAATCGATATATTAAGCTTTACCGTAGAAATACGCCACGCTGTATATATGTAAACATAAAGCTGAAACAGATCGCGAATATGGGTTCTAGGGGGCGTAGTTCGCGCTCATTTGAAGAAATATTTTCAAAATTGAAAAGTCGTGGTCTCTCAGTAGGGATTTCTTTCTACAAAAATTCGCTAAAAGTATATACTATTAAACCACAAACTCACGATAACACAATAGATGTTATCCACACAAAATATTTTGGTTTTGTGCGTTTTTATGATCACCAGTGACATCCAATTTTTTTTCCTTAAATGCCTTTAACCTTTTTTTTTAACTTGAGAGCATGGTACATTGTTTACTTTTGGCGAATTTTTCGTTTTACGAAAAATTCACTAGTGAGGAAATATGTTTATATATATATATATATATATATATATATATATATATATATATATATATATATATATATATATATATATATATATATGCATGTATCACACCTATAACTCAAAAAATAAGGGTGCGATTTTGATAAAATTTGGTGCGCGGCTTCCTCTTGTAAGTAGCTGTAAATATTTTGTGTGAATAACAAAATCCATTAAATATTACATACAACGGTTAAGTTTTCTTCACGCAAAAAGGTCAAGAAGTAGCAGAAAAGTATTTAGAAAATTTAATAATTTTTCTTCTTAAAACTCCATAATCGCTATTTGAGACGTCAAAATTTGCAATTTTCAGACAATGAATCTGAAACAAATACGAATTATATATATATATATATATATATATATATATATATATATATATATATATATATATATATATATGTATGTATGTATGTATGTGTCGTAATAAGTGTGTTTTACAAAGCCTCAAGTTTCAGCTTCAACGATCATTGTCTTTCATTTTATTACTAAAATATTTTCGGAAAATCCATTTCAAATAAACCCTCCTTCTGATACTTTGGCGGTACTTTTAGCTAAAGAGTTTATGGTTTAATAGTCTATATTTTAGCAAATTTTCGTAGAAAAAATTCGTTATTGAGAACACAGATTTCTTCAAATGAGCGCGAACTAGAATACCTGAAACCCATATACCGGGTCAGTTTCAATTTTTGTCTGTTTACACATATACAGGGTGGCCCATTTCTACGTTAAGCTCAATATATCCGTTATTATGCAAGAGATGAGAAAAAAATTATATACGTTAATTATAGGGTGTTTCGAGCCATTTTGACAATCACAGGATGGCGTTGGTGATACACACTTTCTTTTTTTTAATAGAACACACCTTGTGTAATTGCATTTTTGTCGTTTCCATCGAATTATAATGAATGATGTAAGGTAAAAAAGATTCATATCGTTCATCCTTTTTGAGTTATTTCAATTGTTTTGCACCTTTTCACGTATTTTGGCCGATATCACAAACACATATCACAAATTGTGATAGGGCGTTTTCACTAATAGATAGCGGAGCCCCAAACGACACATTCAGAGAGCATTTGTTTGTCATACTGGGAGCCAAAATCGAGATGCCGTATACAGGGCGCTCTCAATTAGTGGCCGAATTTGAAAAGTTTTCGCAGAAATGTGTTTAGTGATTCCGTAGAAATAATTTTTTAAAGATTTTTTTGTTATGTTGGTAATTAATAATAAATGTTTAGTAACTTATTGTTAAAAAAATTGTGGAATTTTTTTGAAAAATATAATTTAGTGTAACATTACTGAAGGGAATTTCTGTAAAAATAAATGGTGAATTTTTATAAAAGAAATGTTAGCAAATTTTCAATTTTTTTTTTTTCGATTTTGGTCCTAAAGCTGTTTGTGAATAATTATATCTTGGTAGGTGCGTAAATAACTTAAAGAGGTGTGTTCGCCAGGAAAATCGGACAAGTTTTTTCTGGAACTTTTTTAAGTTGATTATCGGAAACTGTTGAAACAACAAAGCTATTTTATTGGAATAATGGTACATTGTTAGTACCATATAGGTTATACTGCTAACCAAATGTCATTTTAAAAATAAGATATATTTTCCATTAAAAACATTTTTACGAAAATTTCCTATCATAACGCACTTGCTGCGTCCATACTTTTTATAATGTAAAACTGCTCACCAAACTTGGTTGTTTGTTATTTTCGGAGATATAATTTCTTTCCCAAAGAAAACCGAAAATTATCACGGAAAACCTGGTCCGAGTTTCCTGGCTTACGAAAACCGGTCCATTATTTTTTGATTTAATGGTGTGATACGTACATACACACGCACGCACGCACGCCCGCACGCACGCACGCCCGCACGCACGCACGCACGCACGCGCGCACGCACACACACACACACACACACACACACACACACACATATATATATATATATATATATATATATATATATATATATATATATATATATATATATATATATATATAAATATATATATATATATATATATATATATATATATATATATATATATATATATATATTGTGAGGGGTCAAATCGGGATAAGGTTATCTTTCCCTAATATGGGGAGGTTCCCACGGGATAACCTTATTAATACGGCTTTATTTACGGGATTTGCTCAGGCGCCAGCAGCGTGGTTTAAAGGAAGACGCTGCGCTCCCTCAGGACTATATCTCTGTCCTCGGTTGTTATTTACAGATACACGGACCCGGGGTACACTTCAGTGGAGACAGGGTTCGCCTAAGTCCTCAGGCAGAGTCCCTCAGGACTCCCTAATTATGGCCTGTATATTAGAGATCAGAATGTTGCGTTATGTTGGGGTGGATTGGTTGGGAAGCTTTAAATGAAATACCGTATAAAACAAATAGTCTATTTACAACAGTATTGGTGGGGAAATATTTACAAAATATATACAAAGAAATACTTACACAAGGGATTCTCCCGGCATACCCCACGTTTACACTAACTTATTTGACAACAAATCAATTTATTAGAGACCAGAGGCAGAAACTGAAATATTAGCTAGTTATACGGACGGTATCACGAATAGGGGTGGTAAGTTCCTCACCCTGCCTGCGACGGCCGAAGAAAAGCTCTCCTTCCGCGCGTCACGGTGGATCCCTTGGCTCTCGCACGATTCGGAAAGTATGCGCTGCGAGGTGCGCGTAGGTATGCAGTGGACCAGCCCATCCGTCCCTGCTTTCATCGCTTCGCATACCGAAGGATCCGCTTGGGCGATAACACACCGGTACCATGCCTGCCCCGCTCTCGAAGCTATATTTTTAATAACAAAAATTAATTAAATTAAATACAGATGGTACGGATCTATTCCCCTGTTAACTAATTAGATTTCTAACGGCAATTACGTCACTTCGTGACATTTCTAATGGCAATTACGTCACTTCGTGACATCTCCCTCTCTTCTCCTGAAAGAAAAAACGAAGTTTTTTCTTCCACATCCCGACCTCACCGGTCCTCTGGTCCCCAATATAACAATAATAATACAAGAAAATAACAGGCCTACCCAATACACTTTTAAACTAAATTAAACATCTTTCAACGCAATAATAAATAATTAGTATGTGTAACGGAGAAATGATATCAAATTTCCAACCATATACCCTGGGTATGCGCAAAATTTCTTAATTAAAAAAAATATATTCTTAAATTAAGTGAAACGTGTTTCAAAGGAAAATTAGATAATTAGAAGGCGCTCCAGGGAAATTATATTGTCAAATTTTCCATCATAACCCCTGGGTATGCGCAACATCTCATAATTAAAAAACGAAATATTCTTAAACTAAATCAAACATCTTTGAACGGAAAATTAAATTATTAAATTTCGTAAGTAAACAGAAAATAAAATATATCCTTAAGCTAAATTTAAACAATGCTCCGAATACAAATGCGGAACAGTTACCTCTGTAGAGGCACTGCGGTGCGTCTATATGCAATATCGTTTAACTCAAGAAAATAATCAAAAGGAAAAATGCATGTTAAAACTAAATTAACCAGGGTTCCTAAGCGTAAATAAACAAATCGTTCAGATTTAACACACCCGAAATTGAGAGCTTCCCGCCTCAAATGAATTGGGAGCTATTTGAACAGAACTTAGCACAAAATGTCTGAGAATTATGTTGAGTACACTATGCTTAATCTAAATAATAGTCAATGATAGTCTCACCCACTGTTTCCTCGTTTGTGCACCGTCGAGTGGCACTCCTAGAAGTGTCCCACACTCTCGTGTCACACACTGCACCTAGTACCTGTCGCCTGTCCATCTAGTCGTGCAGCCGCACGTGGCCCTCTGCGTCGGGTCCATGGAGCGCCGGCTGGCACCAGACGATACTGCCTGCCCTCGTAGCAGCACCCATTCCATGACGTGGCCTCCATCTGTTCGGGCTTGATGGATGGTGGCTCCTGCTGGTATGTAACAGATTACATCGGGCTTCCAGCTGTGGAGCAGTCCGGCTGCCACTCCTTGGCTCTGGGCACGGGCATTCTCTGGACATAATGCCTACCTTGCCACAACGGGAACAGAACAATTTAAGCGGTCGGTTGCAGCGGTAACGTGTGTGGCCAGAGTGACCACACCTCCAACATAAACTTCGTTCCTTAACTGGCAAATATTCCGGGTCTCTTTCGACTTTTGGCGTTGGCTTTTTCCTTGACCAGCGGGTCGGACGTGTTTTACGGTCGGTAGGGTCATCGGTACGGGCACCAGGCTGTCTGGCCATGGACTCATCCATCGGATGGTGCTGTTGCGGTATCCCTTCTCCCAGGGTGTTAGTTTCCATAATATGTATCGGGACCGCTGGTGGGGGTGGAGCTGCTGTAGTTAGTAACTCGCCCTCTAGGTAGCTCTGGGTGGTCTGCAAATCTATGCAAAAGTCGTACTTGCCTAGGGTGTCCATTCCCAGTACGATGTCTACCGGGAGTTGTGGCAGATATAATAGATCACCCTGTATCCTCTTACCACCTAACTCCAATTGCGTCGTATACATTTGTTGTACGGAAACCAGTCTTCCATCTCCGATGCGGGTATTTGCCTCTGGTAAGGGAATGGCCTGCATATATTGTGCATCGATTTCGTCCAGTGCGGTCTTGCTTAAAAAGGAACGGGTTGCCCCTGTATCTAACAGGGTATTGAAATACTTCTGGCCGATTCTGGCCTTTATTACGGGTCGGTTGTCAATTCTAGTTCGCCTGTCAATAGCCGAGACCTCTGAAAGCTCGGTCATAGGCGCGGCTGAAGGTGAGGGGCGACTCTTCACGGAGGAAGTGGCATGCCAACTTTCCTGTCGCCCTGAAGGAGGCCTTAGCGTGTTCTCCTTTGTCCCCTTCAGCTCTTCTAACATTGACTCGATTGCCTTGGTCTTTTCTATGAACACCCTGATGTCCGGCACGTCGCAGTTCCAGAGCATTTGACGAATTTCAGGACGCAGATTTCTCTGTAACCAGGTCAATTCTTGCTGTCTAGTAATGTTTCCACGTCTGCGGATAAGCGTCTGTAGCTCTGTGATGTAGGAAGCTACGGACTCGCCGGGTCTGTGCAACCGGTGACTTATTTCAGCTTCAAGGTCCTCAAAGTAATTCACGGGGTAATAGAAGCGCTTGAAGTCGTCGATAAAGTCTTGCCACGACGTCCAGTCAGCCTTATGATTTCGGTACCACAGCAAAGCTTGGTCTTCTAGAACCTGGGGTAGTGCCAGTAGGAGGCGGTCTGAGGAGATGTTAAAATATAAGCGCATTTCCTCCAATCGTTCCAGAAATGCTACGGGGTCGGACTTGCCGTGGAAATGCAAGTTCCATTCACCCACATTCAGTGGTGGGACCGGCACTTGTGCGGGCGGCGTTAAGTGTTCTAACAAGTCTCTCATTGGCGGCGGCGGTGACACGGCATTGTCAGGCAGTGAGGCTGCCTCGGTGTGTAGCGGTCTTCCTTCTCGTAAAAAGCTAATCAGTTGTTTTCTCATTTCTTCAACCGTTGTCTGGGGTCGTAGGCAAAACCTCGCTAACTCTGTTTCCAGTTCAGGCTTCTTCAGCCTGTATACCCATCCTACCCGGCCGTCAAATAGGTCCGGGTCGGACTTCTCTTGAGGATCAGGCTCGACGGCCTTGTCCGTTTTCGGGTCTGACATTGTTCAGTGCAAACGGTAAAGCGGCAAAACGGCGGTGCGAAGCTGTCGAAGATGTTAACGCAGTGTTAGGATGAAACGGGTCGGATTTGTAACAGTAGTTTCCCTTGGTCAGTAGTGTTTAAACAAAACACCAAAAAAAAATTAATATAAAACAACAAACAAAAATTCGGAATAACAAAATTCTCTACAAGTTGAAACCAAAAAAAAAACACTATATATTAACGCTAAACTTAAGATGTTGATTAAAAGAAAATGTTACACTTAAAGAATGTAATCGTATTACGTAATGCAGTAAACAGACATTCAAAGCTAGCGTGAAAAAAGTTAATTATTACTACCACAAAAAATATTGCAAGATCAACAGCTGTTTACAAATAATTCTATCAAAAGCAAAATAAATTAATGTTTACGGTTTCACAAAGTATTGATAATACGGCGATTGCTATCGTAGATAACAATATTGTAATTCCTTTTTAAATTCTGCCTCTGTTTCAAACTAAAAATATACCGAATTCTTAAGATACAGGTAACATATCTTATTTACACTTTTCCAACAACTCTTATCACAATTAGCGATAAACTATGTACATTAAAATTTAAAAATTTAAAAATATTTACGGCTTCTTCCCTAAATCCACCTTTCTCTAATTTACTAACTTAGGTCCCTGCTCGCAGGTGCCATTTGTGAGGGGTCAAATCGGGATAAGGTTATCTTTCCCTAATATGGGGAGGTTCCCACGGGATAACCTTATTAATACGGCTTTATTTACGGGATTTGCTCAGGCGCCAGCAGCGTGGTTTAAAGGAAGACGCTGCGCTCCCTCAGGACTATATCTCTGTCCTCGGTTGTTATTTACAGATACACGGACCCGGGGTACACTTCAGTGGAGACAGGGTTCGCCTAAGTCCTCAGGCAGAGTCCCTCAGGACTCCCTAATTATGGCCTGTATATTAGAGATCAGAATGTTGCGTTATGTTGGGGTGGATTGGTTGGGAAGCTTTAAATGAAATACCGTATAAAACAAATAGTCTATTTACAACAGTATTGGTGGGGAAATATTTACAAAATATATACAAAGAAATACTTACACAAGGGATTCTCCCGGCATACCCCACGTTTACACTAACTTATTTGACAACAAATCAATTTATTAGAGACCAGAGGCAGAAACTGAAATATTAGCTAGTTATACGGACGGTATCACGAATAGGGGTGGTAAGTTCCTCACCCTGCCTGCGACGGCCGAAGAAAAGCTCTCCTTCCGCGCGTCACGGTGGATCCCTTGGCTCTCGCACGATTCGGAAAGTATGCGCTGCGAGGTACGCGTAGGTATGCAGTGGACCAGCCCATCCGTCCCTGCTTTCATCGCTTCGCATACCGAAGGATCCGCTTGGGCGATAACACACCGGTACCATGCCTGCCCCGCTCTCGAAGCTATATTTTTAATAACAAAAATTAATTAAATTAAATACAGATGGTACGGATCTATTCCCCTGTTAACTAATTAGATTTCTAACGGCAATTACGTCACTTCGTGACATTTCTAATGGCAATTACGTCACTTCGTGACAATATATACATACATACATACATATATAATTTAAATTTACCCCGGGCATGGTTCTACTTGGCACTTATTTGAAGACAGTTTTGAAAAACAGTAAATTTTTTCTGAGAAAATTCACTAAAAATAAAATACAGCTTTTAAAATGTTTTTCTTTTAACCACATTGTATCGTACCTTCCTGTTATTTATTAGTGTTGTGTGTTACATTCTAATAACATCTGCTTCTGTATCGGACACCGCGTTCTGGCATTACTGATGGTAATGAACTGACCTTAAGGCTTATGCCGGTACCTGCAGCCGAAGGTGATGTTCTGTGTGCGTTTAACAGGAAAAAACGTATACACTGATAATAGAACAAGGAAAAACTGCTACCATCATTATTTCTAAAAGATAACATGCTAATATGTAGATTTTACAACAGATATGTGTAATCAAGGAATAACTTTACGATATAATGCGTATGTATATTCATTCACAGAACAGGTAATGGGGGAACTCACTCTTTTAATTGCACATCTAATTATATAATAATTTAATTTTCTTCTTTGCTATTAACTTGCGCTCTTTATTAGTCTTTATTTCAAGGCAAAATAACCAGGAAAATGTATGAGTTAAAGAAACATGATTGTTGAGCTAATGAATTTACTTAAGGTTATATGTTTATATCTTTTTATACCCTTAATTTTTTTCTAATATTATTTCTAAACGTCTAACCTTTTTTCTAATAGGTTTTCTTTGCATTCTACTAGACCAACATGCATTTTTAAATGCTAAAAAAATTATATATAATTTAGGCTTAAAAGCGGGAGTTTTGTATTACATTTTTATTAGTAAGCAAATAACCAGAAAAGGATACACCACTCTGCGAGCATCTCTGCGCGGCTCGCAGTCCGACAGAGATTCTCTTGATATATACCATATATTCATATGTGCTAATATGTTGGAGACCCATTGGAAGATAAATGGATGGACCCTTTGCTTTCCATGGATCTTTTATTGTATGACAGAAAGGTGTTATCAGGAAAACATCCAGTGCAATCTCCTTGTCTCATAGTGTTTTTATATCTTGATAACTATCTTCTGAAAGGCTAGTTCGTGTGAGTTCAGCATTTTACCCCATATATGCGTCTCTACAGCAGTTTAAGGAGGAAAGATTGTAACGTGTTACACGTCTTACAACTTGTATATTTCCATTATAACATTAATTAGGGCATTATTATATTATTTTCTTAGTCAATGAAATTAACTATTTTGCTACTCAATGAAATATTAAAAGTCTGGACGAAGCAAGTGCGTTATTGTAGTAAATTTTCATAAAAATGTTTTTATTGCAAATATGTGTGTTTTCTTTTTAAGAAAGCTGGCATCAATTTTGGTTTCCAGTATAACCTATATAGTAAAAACGATGTGCCATGTTTCATAAAGATAACTTTATTGTGTGAAAATGTACAAAAATTTCCAAAAGTAAACTTAAAGTGTTCCCGGGAAAACTTGTTTCTTGGTCAACCTTATAGGTTAATAGCAAATTGGGCTATTCAAATATGAAGCATTTGATCAAAATTCGCTACCCAAACGCACTTGCTGCATCCAGAATTTCTTTTCTTACAAACATGCATTATATTTCGGTGGAAAATGCAAAAATGCAATAACATAAGGCGTGTTTGATTAAAAAAAAAGAAAATTTGTATCACCAACGACTTATGGGCCATCCTGTGATTGTAGAAATATTTTTTTAAGATGTAGCTTAAGACACCTTATATATATATATATATATATATATATATATATATATATATATATATATATATATATATATATATATATATATATATATATATAAAATTTTCATATCTTGTATAATAACGGACATATTGAACTTTATTGATTTTTACGAAAATTCTACAATTATAATTTATCGTTTAATATACCATTAAACGATAAACTCTATAGCTAAGACTACTGCCAAGCATCAGATAAAGGGTCTATTTGAAATGAATTTTCTGGAAACATTTTAGTGAAATGAAGGACAATGACGGTTGAAACTAAGACTTCAGGGTTTGTAAAACATCCTTCTTGAGACATTTGATTTCCATAGCCCGTATTAGATTTAAGTTATTTGCCTAAATATTACCGATTTTGACGTTTTAAATCGCAACTTTGACGTTTTGAGGAAAACCCCAATTTATTTTTCTTTAAATGCCTATAACTTTTTTGTCTTTTGACCTACATAGCTGAATTTTGGTAGATAACTTACCTATAAGGATATAAATCCGCGTACCAAATTTGGTTGCCCTTACTTTGTTAATTATTTTAATAAATAATAATTTTTTTTAAAGAAAACACAAAAATTTCCGGGAGAACCAGGGCAGATTTTCCTGGCTAACGAACGTATCCAAGCGATTCACAAATGGAATTAATTCACCAAATTTAATAAAAATCGGCCAATTATTTTTTGAGTTATCGGTGTATATATATATATATATATATATATATATATATATATATATATATATATATATATATATATATATATATATATATATATATATATATATATATATATATATATATATATATATATATATATATATATATATACATATATATACAGGGTGATTGCTGAGAATTGCTCATTAGAATTTTATGACCTTCTCATCCGATTTGACAGCTGAAAATTTGGATTCGGCCATTATACTATATTCCCATTCTGATTAAAATAGTTGCACTACTCTAGCATTTGCGGTTATACCGGAAGTCGCTACCAACTTCGTTATTTTAAATGAGACACCCTGTATATTTTTGCATTTTCAGAAAGAGGATCCAATTTGGGATAGATTTTATATAATACTTTTTGCACCTAGCGATATTAGTTTTTGAAATATTGGCGATTTTTGAAAAATATTTGTTATCACAGCTCTTTTTATAATTTGATATATCCTTGTAAAGTGTAAATCTAGAAAATTTATTTTTGGACAACAGATTGCTGGTAACTATGTCTTGCAAAATTATTGGAATCAAAATCTATTTTTTATACAGGGTGTGCGATAACAGCCTGACAAAATATCGAAATTCAAGCGGGTATAACTTGATTTTTTCAAATGGAACACCCTATATATTTCTATTCCAAAGCATTTTACAGACATAACTCTGCATTTTTTATAAACTATGTCCTATACCTAAATAGCATAATTTCTGAGATATCCACCACTCCAACGGGGAATCTATATTGGAATTTATACATGAGTTCGTTTATGGAAATAGGAGGCTTTTGTTGCAATGTCAGGCGAGAAAACTGAAATTTGACACATAGTTTAATTTAGCGACAGCAGTAAAATTAGTGGCTTGGTTTTTATATAAGTCGCGATGGGAAGTAGAATACTCTTCAGTAATGAAGATATCATGAATATATTCATTATTCACGGTGACTGCAATAGAATTATTGAAAGAACATGTCGTACATTCAATGAAGAGTTTCCTAACTCGGCACCTTTGGACAGACACCGGTTCAAGAGGCTTCAATCAAAGTTTTCAAGGTATGGAAGTATAACATCAAGACGAGTAATTTGTAGAGGCAAACTTGAAGATGAGGAAACATGCCAAGTCACAGTTATTGCATACTTTCATGCAATGCCAACAAATTCTATAAGAAATGCGTCTAGTGACTTAGACATGTCTTACTGGATCATTCAACGAATATTGAAGAAGCACAAAATGCATAATTTCTCTTTTATTCCCGTGCAACACCTCCGTGTTAGCGACTAAGAGATGCGGATAAATTATTGCGAACACCTACTGATACGAGTGCAGGAAGATCCTACATTCTTGAGCAAAATAATCTGGACTGATGAGTCTAACTTTGGCAGAGAGTGTTTGCAAAATATGAAAAATCAGCATTACTGGGCAGCTGAAAATCTGCATATGACACGAACTAGGAATTTCCAGCAGAGATTCAGTTGTAATGTTTTCTGCATGATAATGGACGACCGAGTGTGTTTTCATATTTACGATGGCACGCTCACGTCTGAGAAGTATATTCAGATCCTGAGAACAGTGGTGATGCCATTTGTGGAGAGTCTGTCTGTAAATTCATCACTCAATTAATGGTATAAGATGGACGGGGCTCCAGCGCACAATAACATAGGTGTGTATCATCAGTTGAATGCTATATTTGATGACAGATGGATAGACAGAAACGGCCCTTGGCACTGGCCAGCAAGATCGCCGGAATTGACACCTTGTGATTTTTATATGTGGAGTATAATAAAGTCCAAGGTTTATGAGGTGCATGTCCAATCTAAAGAGGAACTAATCCAACGCATAACGCAAGCTTTTACCGAGTTAGATTCAGGCGAGATATGAAGAACGACCACCGCTGGAGTACATTCAAGAATTTCAGATTGTTTGAACCAAAACGGAAGTCACATTGAGCAATTACTTTGAATTTTTCAGCTCTGGTTCCATCACAAGTTGTTTTCTTTTCCCCGTTCGCTGTATATAATCTAATCTAGCGTAACTTTACTCTATAAATAAGAATTAAATTCATTCAATGTTAGTGTATGATTGTCATGTTACTTTAATAGTTCTGCTATTACATTTTTACAATGATAAGGCCATAATAAGTTGACGTTCTTTTTTTAACAGAACTTGCTTAATGTTTGAGCTAGGAGGAATCTGACAAGTGCGTTGGACTCTGGAGGACAAATTACACAAGGGTGGGTGGTTTTTAATAAGGGTCGTTGGCCAGGAAACTGTTTTTTTTTTTGGAAACATTTTTGTACATTTTCAAACAATAAAGTTATTTTGATGATATATGGTATATTGTTTCTACTATATAGGTCATACTGGTAACCAAATTTAATGCTTTCCTTCTTTTAAAAAACACATATTTGTTATTTAAAATATTTTTATGAAAACTCACTACCATAACGCACTTACTGCGTTCAGACTTTTTAATATTGATCTCAGATTGTCAGCGTGTCATCATGAATATAAAAAGAAACTGGATAATCCAACGCCATGAAAACATTGGAATTAAAATTATCTGCTGCGATATTAAATATATCACTTCAGGAAACTAACAATATCTCAGAAATTATGCTATTTAGGTATAGGACATAGTTAATAAAAGTTGCAGAGTTATGTCTGTAAAATGCTTTGGAATAGAAATATATAGGATGTTCCATTAAAAAAAAATCAAGTTATACCCGCTTGAATATCGATATTTTGTCAAGCTGTTATCGCACACCCTGTATAAAAAATAGATTTTCATTCCAATAATTTTGCAAGACATAGTTACCAGCAATCTGTTGTCCAAAAATAAATTTTCTAGATTTACACTTTACAAGGATATATCAAATTATAAAAAGAGCTGTGATAACAAATATTTTTCAAAAATCGCCAATATTTCAAAAACTAATATCGCTAGGTGCAAAAAGTATTATATAAAATCTATCCCAAATTGGACCGTATTTCAAAAATATACAGGGTGTCTCATTTAAAATAACGAAGTTGGTAGCGACTTCCGGTATAACCAGAAGTGCTAGAGTAGTGCAACTATTTTAATCAGAATGGGAATATCGTATAATGGCCGAATCCAAATTTTCAGCTGTCAAATCGGATGAGAAGGTCATAAACTTCTAATGAGCACTTCTCAGCAATCACCCTGTATATATATATATATATATATATATATATATATATATATATATATATATATATATATATATATATATATATATATATATATATATATATATATATATATATATATATATATATGTATTAACCGAGTCTCGATTTTTATTTGTATGTCTGACGCCACCCAAATTATTAGGCATTAACCCGCATAATTTTCAGAATTGCACTAAATCTCATATTCTGCCCTGAGCAGCCACCCTTCTTTTAAATTTTAGTAACTTATCTTATTATTAACTTTTATATAAAACAGCACGTATAATGTTATAAGATGTTAGGCTTATCGGTCTAAAAGATAATCATTATTAAAAATCACTCGATATTACCGTGCATATTTTTTCACAGTTCTAATTAATACCACCGAATATGGAAAATTATCGAAACACTTTTGCAAATTAATCTGAATATTCTAAAAGTTTGTTTTAATATCCATCAATCGATGACAATGTAACATTATTTTAATGAAATAGTTATGGAAAAGCGAAACCTTTGTGTCTCTAAGACGTCATAAGCTTTACATATTAGAATAAATAGCTGGAGATTATATCTGTCGAGTGCATCCCAAAGTTCATTTATTTTTTATTTTAGAAAAAAAGTATCGACTACTATAAGGTCATTGATATATACAAAGTATATATGAAAAACATTTCAAATACAATATAGGTGCGATAATAATATGTGTATTGTTGAGCCAATAAATTATACAATACAGCGTTTATACTTATATCTGTTCATGCAGTTCACTAGACTTTAAGAATATTGTTATGTTGTCTGGGTCAGCTCTAGCTAGGGTTACCATGGATATATTTTCGCCTAAAAACAACCTTCTTTGGAGTTTATATTTAGTGCACTCTGTGACAATGTGAGTTGCCGAGAGGCCCACATTGCAGTCACACAAACTAGTGGAATTTGTTATTCCAGTGGGTACTTACCTTATGTGTGAGTGCTGTGTGTCCTATTCGGAGTCTTCTCAAGACGACCAGGGATCTACGACTCAGTATAAGCACAGCATAGTTCTCTATGCTGTGGTATATGTGGTGGGAATCCCTTAATGTTTAGTGCTAGTCCGTGAAGCTTGGTGGTCTGATTATTCCTGTATATTTTCCATTTGTCGTAAACTACTGCTTTAATGAGTGGTCTTAATAGTTTGCAGTAGTGACTTCTTACTGCCATGCCTTCCGCTCTTTTAGCGACAATATCTGCCAGCTCATTGCCTATAATGCCAGAGTGTGAGGGTACCCAAATAAACGTAATCGCCAAAGTTTACATACATCAGAAAGAAACGGTAATTGGCAGCGAAAAGTTTAACAAGTGGGTAATTTGGAACTAAATTAGTTCGTTTTCTGGTTAAAATGAGTTAAAGTGCCTCCTGAGGGATCTAAATGATGCAGGTTACATGACTTTTAGGTTACGCACATCACATAACCATTATAACACCTGGGAAGGAGGCACTGTGTCGGAAACCACGCAGAGGGCTTTAAAACTTGTAGAAAAATGTTGCACAAACAGGGTCCAGCGGTAAATTCACCAAAATCTGCTGTTGCACCATTCACGCGGAAATGAGGCTAATGCGGGCTGAAACAGGTAGCCGCACCGCAGACACAAGAACAATGTTTTATTTGGGGACGTCTATGTGCCTTACATAGTGTAAAAAAGCCTCTGTGGTAAACATTCACTTTTAACCCAAAGCGGAAGCCCAGGCTTTTTTACGTTACATGAATATGATTGCAAAGATCAACTGTAGCTGTAATACCCAATACACAGAAGGTGAATTTTTAGGAACAGATTTCAAAAGTTGTCTAAACCTCTGTGCGTTATAATTTACTTTTAGTAGATATAATGTAATTCCATGTTTTAGAGCCATTAAACTTGACCGTCTTTAACATTAAACAGATTGTCATTTAGGTAGCTGATTTCGTCAGTTCTCATTAATAAGAAGCAAGGGGTAGAAATTGAGCAAGTCGACGAGAACGCACTGCAAAGACTGCTATCATCAGCATGCCCATAATGTTGCCAAATTCCATTCTAGAATCGCAGCTTTTGTGCTCTGACCAAAACCACAAAGATCATTTATAAGATGTGCTGAGCAGGCGTGGTAGTGTAGTCTTTAAATTGTGCTGATGGAAGTTTGGGACGACGTAGACTAACACCATTTAGTAAATATACCAGTCGTGAAATGGTAGAAATACCAAATATTAGCCCCCAGTTGTAATTCTTTAAATATGTTTATAACACTTAGGCTTTGTTTAAATTACTTGGAAACTAAACTGTCTAAATATTGCTTAATTTTTGGTGTTTGTTTGTTCACCATGCCTAAGATAACTACCAAAAAGATAACTACTAAAAAAATAGCTGAGATAACTACTAAGAAAGTTAAGAATAAATAAAATATGTGTTGCGAATTGTTTGCCAAATGTACTTATTGACAAGCTATTAGTCTATACTATGCCAATCACTAATTTGTTAAACATTTCATCATGGCATTGCTACTGCAAATTTCCGTTATAGAAAATTCAAATGTTTTTGCGAATACCTGAAATAAATAGAAAAATAAATCACAAATACGATTGCTTTTGCTTTAGATTTTTATGGCAACTCGTTAAAAGTCTTGTCGATTAATATACTTTACAAAGATGCATCTGTCAATAACTGCGTGGAAATTTGTAGATTTCCACCAACAATCTCTGTCACTTCAATTTAAATTCCGCCTCCAAATCTGTATGATTACATTTGTCAATGTCGTATTAAAAAGACATATCAGACACATCTCTCGGATGTCGTAGTTTGAAGGATGAGACATCACAACGTCCATTCAGGATCGGGAATATGTAATATTAAATATAAATGAGGTAAGAGTGAGTAGTACATTCTCATCTGGTGATATAATTTCCTGTAGATGTGGAGCGCATGTTGATTTTGTTAAGTGTTGGTTGACTGACTGCTAGGGTCCGTCTTCATCATTAATCAGTAAAGGAGAGACAGGAGAGGACTGGGAGGAGACAGGCCGGGATATTACATCTCTTGTAGAGATTGTCGAGAGCAGACGGCTTCCGTCGACAGATCGCTAACGAAATGGGAACGAATCTGCATATTTATACAAAATCATAAAGCACTGATATGAGAACACTGAATACTGGCAAGTTACTGGTTTGCTGAATACACTAACAGGCTACAAAGTCGTTCTTGCAGACATTATAAATGGTCTTCTATTATAATGTTATTCTAAGCGTCCAATATTAAAGCACTGACTTCTCCAAATCATTATATTCCGAATGCGAAATTTACACGTTATAAACTGGAAATAGATACTCCTTCTGTCATATCCTAAACTGGGAGAGAGGGAATATGGGTGGGAGAGCTAAATCCTCACTCACACTTTCTATACTGTAACATTCCGGTTGCGATCAAAAGGGGCATATTATATTAGCGTATTTTAACAAAAAAGAGTACTAGTTATTAAAAATAATGTTTCTCTTTTGAATTCGATCTCCACCATAAGGAAATTACTACTCGTTACGTTCCAAATGACTCACACCATACGTTTACACAAAAAACGGCTGGTTTAAATTTCTTAGCAAATAGATTAATAAAATTACTCTTAAGTCTTTTTTTTTAATCTAGGGGTTTGGCTGCGGCAAACTGCCATTCGCTCAAGTTAACATATTTTTATATTTATCATCACCATTATTATTATTTTTTACCTGGAACTCCAAGTCAGAAATCAATTTACATTATGCTTAATTTTTTTTGTGCAAAATCTTACCTTACAGTCTTTAAGATACTTTTATACTTTATTCTACCTTAATTTTTGCTATTAGTTGTTTTTCTTTTATCTTTTCTCTCTTTTTTGTTCGTTTTTTTTGTATTGTTTTTTATCATCCTTTTTTTTGTTAATGTATTTTTTTGATACATTTTTTTCCAATTAATTATTTGGGAAAACAGGGAAACATTGGACCATGGGGTTAGTCATGGCCACTTTTACACAAAAAAGAGAACCACGGATAGTGCAAGAGCACATTGGGAAACACATTTAGGTTTCCATCTAATGTTGCTCTTTACCATCTATTTACTCCCTTAAGTAAAAAATAAGTATAGTAGAGAATTAGAGTACATTAAAAATGTGGCTAAATATAGCAGATATTCGGATTGTTTAGTGGAACGATTATCTAATAGACACAGATGATGATTCTGAGTTAAGTATCTAATATTGTTTTTAATACTTACATGACAACTACATATAACAAAAACCTACTGAAATAGGTTATTTGTAAAAAAATTTGCACACAGAAAATTGTGTGCACACATGTGTCATACAAAATGAAGTAAAAAGATTGCACTTAGAAATATATATATATATATATATATATATATATATATATATATATATATATATATATATATATATATATATATATATATATATGTATATATATATATATATATATATATATATATATATATATATATATATATATATGCAGGCTGGCGCATTTCTCCGGTAAAGCTAATTTTTCCGTTATTATTCACAATACAAAGAAAAATGTAATCATAAAAATTATAGAGAATCACACGCTGCACGTTCAAAAATTATTTGTGATTATGCAGCATGTCCCATATTTGCAGGACAAAGCAAACATACTTTTTTTAATAGAACAGCCTGTATATTTCTTAATTTTGAGTATAATTTGTGGAAGTATAAGTGCCAGTTCTTTGTTTTTAAGATATTTTGAATTTTATTTAAAAAAAATTCACTTGCAGCTTGTAACTGTCGATATTTACCGATTATTAAACTTAGAGACTTAAATTTGGCATGTTATTCGTCCATAGATAACATCACAATGTTGTAATATAAACGATGTGTTTACCTTTACCGGGTGTTCGTAAATAGCGATTAAAGTTAGGCACATTCTAAGTCCGAAAACTCTTTTTTTTTCAAATGGAACACCTGTATTTTATGTTGTGAAAAGCAAGGCCTCATCTTTAGCTTCAACTTTTATTAAGTACTAAATATGTTAAAAACTGCTAGTTTTCACATTATTTACATTTATATTCACATACCTTGATTTATAAGAGCAATACGAGGTAAAATACCAGGCCATTGAGAAATAAGAAAAGATTTATGAGGTGAAAAATATTAGTAAGTAATTAATTTTCAGAGAAACCTTTGTTTCTGTATAAAAATAATGAGGAAATAATCTGAATTTCATGGTGTAGAAGTTAACAGTCGAATATAAAATAATTCAAAAGAAAGCCACAAACATTTTTGAGCGGTAAACAATTAAATATAAAAACAGTAGATACAAGTATTTACCCCTATACAGCAAATGCTCAAACGTACTTCTCGAAACGTCGACTGCAATCTATATTCAAATGATTGAGTTAGTCTTCTCAACATATTAACATCGATGCTTCGGAAGGTCTCTATGATCTTGCTTTTCATTTCTTCCTTGCTAGACGGCTGCGATTCGTATACCACATTTTTTGACGTATAGTAAGTGGTACATATTATTGTAATACAGGTAAGTGGTTTTTAAAAAATATAGATACATCGCCCCATTTAACGCCTCCTCGAAAAACTGTGGTCCCGCTACATACTCTCCTACAATGCCACCCCAAACGTTCGTTCAATCTCGTGGTTCACATGTCCAAGAATTCCTATGTTCTGTATATCAGCGAGAAATCATATCCCAATACAATAATGAGTTGTGTAGTTTGATCATGCCAGGGAGTGTTAGCTACAAAGCGTCGTGTTTTTGATTAAAGTGCTTCCTAAAATAATGACTTTCGAATTATATGTTTATTATTTGTTGAAAGTTTTTATTCTCTTCCTATAATAATGCGGCTTATTTTTTGCAGTTTCATAGTCAGATGATTTTTCTGAGTAAATATGCCTCTGCCGGGTCAATTTTTGGTCTCGATATATCAGACTTCGTTTCTGTTTTCCCCACTACGGGAGGCACTGCTATTAAATGCGACAGGTGGACAGGTGCTACTTTTAGTAGTAAATGTCACTTGATCTGATTTTCATTCATTGATCTTAATGCACCACTTTATAGTTCAGGCACTAAGTAGGTTAAGGTTACTTTGGAGATTTTTAGCGAATTTTGATTTTTTTTAAATCGCTCCTAGAGAGATATCGATGGTAAGACTTTGCAAACATTGCTTTAACTGAGCGCGAATTTGGGCCCTTAGAACCCGTAACCAAGGTTTGTTTGAATTTTTATATGTTTATTACAAAAATTCAAACAAACCTTGGTTACGGGTTCTAAGGGCCCAAATTCGCGCTCAGTTAAAGCGATTTTTGCAAAGTCTTACCATCGATATCTCTCTAGGAGCGATTTAAAAAAAATCAAAATTCGCTAAAAATCTCCAAAGTAACCTTAACCTACTTAGTGCCTGAACTATAAAGTGGTGCATTAAGGTCAATGAATGAAAATCAGATCAAGTGACATTTACTACTAAAAGTATATATATATATATATATATATATATATATATATATATATATATATATATATATATATATATATGTATGTATGTATTCAATAGATAACTCTAAAAGTAATTAACTGATTTTAATAAAACTCGGCAAGTACCTTTCTTTAATTAATGGCTTGGACAAGTTAGTGAGACAGCCCAATTGGACCAGTTTTTCTTTAAAAAAATACTTCTCCAACAAAAAAATTCGTATCTCACAAAAATAACAAAGTTTTTTTTGATGAAATTTGATATATATATATATATATATATATATATATATATATATATATATATATATATATATATATATATATATATATATATATATATATATATTCCCTCTGTAAAGACCTTAGCGAACACCAAAATTCAATTCCCTAAATTTATATAAAATTGAGTTATTCAAATCTGAAGCATTTAATGAAAATTCGCTACCATAACGCACTTGCTGCGTCCCGAAATTTTTACGAAATTTAAATGAAAAACTGCGTCATCGGCAAAAGTTGACAGGGTAGTATTAATGACTTTAGGGATATCATCGGTAACGTACCCAGGACACTACCTTGCGGTACTCCTGATTTGATACCTTAGGTACGATCCTAATAACAGGTAATTGGCTGCTGGGATAGTACTCTACCAAGTATTGGTATGTATGAATGTATATATGTATGTATATATATATATATATATATATATATATATATATATATATATATATATATATATATATATATATATATATATATATATATATATATATATATATATATATATACAGAGTGTCCGTTATGAAGCGTTGCACCGGGGTTTTCCAGAGAAATGCAATAATTTTGAAAAAGATATGATGCATTTTAACAAAACAAAGGCACATAAATCATATTCCAGAAAAAAACATCATTACAAAATTTGAAAAACACTGGTTGATTTCTTTCTTGCATTTTTTAGCCAGGAAAATGTAATCAGGAAAGATCTGAAAGTCTATAGGACGCTATGATTTAAAATGCGGATACACCAGTACCGCAGAACAGAGGCAAGCAACATAACGAGTCTGTTATCTATATCTACGAAGGAAGTTCTAATCACTTTAAAATTTATCAAATGCTGAACTTTAGAGTATCCGGCATTGTTCCAAACATGCAGTATCTGAAATCTTTAAAGAGTATTTCCAAGACTAATTCCGTAAATAAGGTACAGTCTTGTAGCGTTTTATTTGCTTCGGAACATACAACCTCTTATCGCACATTCAAAATCGCGCATAGAAAACTTTACATAAACCTTTCCAACGTAAATCTCTATTTTGATATAAGGCAGTATATAGCAGACTCATACTCACTTATAAGTAATATTACTTTTGTGTAAAAACTTCCAAAATAGAGACGAATTAATCAAAGAAGTAATGTTTCTATTTAGCGTTTCACAGCTACCCCACAAAAGCAACGAAATCCGGACATTAGGACATTGGTAATCAATATATCGTTTTACCCCTTAACTTATTACCTTTCAGTTTATAAATAATTATAAATACAAAAGTTCTAAGAAATTTAGGTTAGAGTTTAATTCCCAAAACAAATATCCATTGTGTATCAAGATATAAAGTAGACATGTTTTTTTAATGGGACACACTGTACATTTTTTTGTACTCCACTAGATTTTTGTATTACGTTAATATATACATGTTATACAGTGAGTTCGCATAGAATGGAACAAATTCCGTAAAATATTTAGGGGCAAACAAAAAAAAATCGCTGAGACATGTCAGACATAAAGCGAGGTTCATACACTCGCGAATTGCGAAATCGCTGCGAAACGTATCCATATTGTTTTGTTTTAAATAATATCGTAATAATATTTAAAATGGACCAATGGGAATAAATTTCGTAATTTGCTAGGGTATGAACCCAGTTTTAGATTTTAATGTGCACATTTTGTCTTTAAAAAAATTGTGACGTCATCGCTTTCGCAGATACGACGTCATCGTCAATGTTTGTAAATGGTAACCTCTACTTTTGGCTGTTCTATTGGAAGGAGCGGCTTTTTTGAATACACATCACCAAATTTCACGATAAGTTACATTATGATATTTTTGGGAAAATTGAGGTATAAGTTTGGAACACTTTAATCAAAGAATGTAAAAAAAGTCTGGACACAGCAAGTGCGTTAGGGAAGTGAATTTTCATAAAAATATTTTTAATAGCAAATATGTCTCTTTAATGCAAGCAGGCATCAATTTGGTCACCGGTATAACTTATATAGTAGAAACAATGTACCATATTTTATCGAAATAACTTATTGTTTGAAAATGTAGAAAACGTTTCCGAAAATAAACTTAAAATGTTTCCAAGAAAACTGATTTCCTAGCCGACGAACCTTATAGGTTAACAGCAAATTGAGTTATTGCATTTTGAAGCATGTAATGAAAATTCACGATCAAACCGCACTTACTACGTCTCGATTTTTTACAAACATGCATAATATTTCGATGAAAAATGCAAAAATGCAATAAGGAATGTTCAAAAAAATTAGTGTCGGTAACACCAACGACTTATGGGCCAGCCTGTGATTGTCAAACTAATTTTATAAGATGGAGCTTAACCCTATAGTTAACGTATACCATTTTTTTCGTATCTTGCATCATAGCAATTATATTGAGCTTTGCCTTAGAAATGCGTCAGCCTGTATATATGTAAACAGATAAAAATTGAAACTAAACCCGGATATGGATTATACGGGGGCCTGATCTGCACTAATTTGAAGAAATATTTTTAAAATTCAAAAATTGTCTCCTCATTAACGAATTTTTTCTACGAAAATTACCGATAAAAATTATAGACCGTTAAACCATAAACTTAACTAAAACTACTGCCAAAGCATTAGAGAAAGGGTCTATTTGTAATGAATTTCTGGAAACATTTTAGTAAAATGAAGGGCAATGATGGTTGAAGCTGAAACTTAAGGGTTGGCAGAAGACTATTCTTTCTACATTTTCTTTACATAATCTGTATTTGTTTCAGGTTCTTTGCCTAAATGTTGCCAATTTTGACGTTTCAAATTGCGACTTACACGTTTTGAGGAAAACCCCATTTTTTTAAATGCCTATAACTTTTTAGTCTTTTTTTTAATGTGATATGTAAATGTGTGATGAATGTGTGATGTAAAGAATTTTAAAAGATCTAAATTTTGGTGCATGGTTCACCCTCTATAATACAAACACGCGCGCCGAATTTGATTGCCCTTATTTTGTTATTTCCGGAGATATACATTTTTCCCCAAAGAAAACAGAAACATTTCCGGGAAAACCTGGGCCAGTTATCCTGGCTAACGGACTTATCCAAGCCACTTACAAAAGGAAGGCACTCAACAAATTTGATCAAAATCCGCCCATTCTTTTTTGAGTTATCGGTGTGATACACACACACACACACACACACACAAGTATATATATATATATATATATATATATATATATATATATATATATATATATATATATATATATATATATATATATATATATATATATATATATATATATATATATATATATATATATAACTGACCCCGGATATGTGTTCTAGCGGGGCCTAGTTCGCGTTCATTTGAAGCAATTTTTCAAAATTTAAAAGTCGGGATCTCCTCATTGATCAATTAAAAAAATTACTAAAAGAAGCACCTGTAAAGCAACAAGAAAAGTCTACGACTGTATTAAATATTTCACTAAGTTAGGGCTAGAACAAACAATCAGATATGCTATTGAATTAAGTCTGAAAAGTTTTCATCTCCTCTTTATTAAATTATTTTTTATACAAAAAGTAGCTAAAAAATTCATCGGAATAATAAACAATATAATAAAACAATAATAATAATATTACAACAATCTGCTCAGATAAGGATAAAATGAAATGAAAGACTAAACAAAATTAATAAAAAGTGAAGTCACTAACTAAGATTAGAACGCGTCTTCTCATAGGACTCGATTATCTGATGCAGACCGCTTAGCGCACTCGACCACCGTCGACATGACAGGTCTATGTACTAGCAGGTCTATGTGAATTTTCTAACGTCTTTATTATTTTTACCGAATAATTTTTGTTTAGAATGGATTTTTTCCTCATATTTTAACGAACTTAAGAAAAATAAAGACTTAGACACAGATGTAGGAGCTTGTTCGTCATTGCGCGTCGTATTTTTCACTCACAATAGTAGGCCTACCATAATTGTCAATTTAGCATTTTAGCTTTTTTTTAACCAGACGCTTACCTACAACTTTTTTGACTTTTAACTTAGAGATCTGAATTTTGGTACATAGCATACTCTGTATGACAGAAACCAGAGTGTTACATTTGGTTGCCCTTGTTTTGCTATTTCCGGAGATATATTTTTTCCGCAAGAAAACACAAAATTTTACAGGAAAACCTGGGCCGATTTTCCTGCATAACGAACTTCTACAAGCCACTTGCAAAGGAAAGGCACGTACCAAATTTGATCAAAATCGGCCCATTATTTTTTGTGTTATCGGTGTGATACATACATACATACATACAAACAACACACACACATACATACATACACACACAACACACACACACACACACACACACACATATATATATATATATATATATATATATATATATATATATATATATATATATATATATATATATATATATATATATATATATATATATATATATATATATATATATATATAAACATATGAAAATTGAAACTGACCCTCAATATGGGTTCTAGGGGGCCTAATTCTCGCTGATTTGAAGACATTTTTTTAGAATCCAAAAGTCGGGATCTCCTCATTAGTGACTTTTTTTAAAGGAAATTCACTAAAAGCAATAACAAGGTATGATACAATATTAAATTAAATGTTAAAATTGTTTGGCATTAACTTCCTGACAAGAAGTAAGACAATTTTCAAAATCCTGGATTACTTGTTTTGTCGTTTGTGGCGGGGTGTGCCTTATTTCCATAGTTATCCTATTTTCCAGTTCTGCAATATTTCTGGGTTGATCAAAATAAACTTTAGATTTAAAATCTAGAAGAGTTAGGTCCAGAGATCTAGCTAGCTATTCAATAAATCCTTTTCTACCGATCCACCTATTTGGGAAACGAGTGCTGAGGTGATCACATACTGTTCGCGAGTAGTGTGGATGCGCTTCATCCTGCTGAAACCTAATTAAATCAGAGAAATATTAAGGTTTGCTCCATTTGGATAAAGCATAGTTAGGTTAGGAATTATGTGTTGATGAAGCAGATCCAGATAATAATTAGCACTAAGTGTGCCATCAATAAAAAATAGACCAACAATTGACGTACCCAGAATTCTCGCCAAAGGTTTTATTTTTTTCCGGAAATTGGGTATGGCTCCCCTTTTTCCAATCTGGAGTTTTAGGTGCCAAATAGCGACAATTTTGCTTGTTTGCTGATCCATTTAAATAAAATGTGGTCTGATTAGGAAAAAGTATTTTTCAGAAAATTGTGTCCATCATAATCTCGCAAAAGTCTAAGTGGAGATGAAAATCATCTGCAGTAAGTTCCTGAACTAAGTGTACCTTGCAAGGACGCCATTTATTCTCCTTTAAACATTTATAAACAGAAGACTTACTTATTGACTCTTCTTTCGCCACTTGTCTAACTGATTTGTGTGTATTTTTTGCAAATTAAGTAAAACATCTAATTCTGTGTCGGGTCTGCCTATTATCATCAAAATTTCAACTCGCTGTGTGTCAGCTAAAAGCGTCATTTTTAACTTGATTTATCTTACTTAGGCTTTGTACAAACTATCATAAGGTTGCTAACTAACACAGCGGGACAAGACAAATTAGAAATAATTTAAATTCTGTAGAAAAAACCGTACGGTAGTTGACAGAATCCTCGGCAGGAGCGTAATACAAGTGCATGTCTTGCAGTAAGAAATATCAATTTTATCAAAAATATCCTTATGTAATATATCGTGAAATTTGGTGATCTGTATTAAGAGAAAGCCGCTCTTTCCAATAAGACTGTCAAAAGTAGGGGTTGTCATTTTTAAAAATTGACCATGACGTCATATCTAGGAAACGGATAACGCGACAAAAAAAATTTTGGGTCAAAATGTACATATTCATCTCTTATAATTGACGTGCCCCAGCGATTTTTTTTGTTTGTCCCCTAAAGATTCTACGGAATTTGTTCCATTCTACGCAGTGTCAATATGTTACGAATGGTAACAAGAGAAACTTCGTACTTTTGGAAACCACACACAAAATATGTGTGTGATCAATTTAAATAATTAATAAGACTATACTCTGTTCGCCCAAGCCAGAGAGTTATATAAGTACATGATCAAGATGTGCACTTCAAAACCGCCGCTGTGATCTGGACGAGACTTGCAACTAGAAAGTCAGTTTTAATCCGGTTTTTCATTAAACAGGCAGTAGAGTTGGTGTTTTGTTTGTGTTTTCTAGAACCGGAAAAACAAAAGCAAAACTAAAACAAACTCAAAACTCTTGTTTTCATCAAGCGAACTACGTTTTGTTCGAGTTTTGTTTTTGTTTTTGGTGCTTTCACTCTGGTTGTAGTGATGAAGCCAGACCATATTTTCTCAATAATTAACCAACATGTTTAAAGAAAAAGATTTTCTTACTCTTAGTTGTAGTTGGTTTATACTGCGGTCTACTTTGTTATTATGTTTTAGGAGAAGAAGACGACGCCAACACAATATTGGATTCGATCACTTTTATTTAGAAGAGTAAATGATGGTGCTAAACAGTTTCATAATTTACTGAGAATGTTTTCTTTTGATTTTGAAGAGCTAACAATATTAATTGACAAAAAAGTTGCAAAGGCAAACACTAACTTTAGAGAATCAAAGCTTAATGTACTTATGTAAAATATCAGTTACCTCCATATCACGAATTATACCAGAAGTGCGTGATGTCCTAAACGAAGTTGTTAATGATTATATAAAGGTAAGCAATAAAAAATAGTATTTAATTTATTTCTGTGTATTAAGAAAAACGTAATTCGAATTAAAGTATAAATAAAATACATGTAATACTGTACTCGTATTTTTATGAGTTTACCTAGTGTCTCAGTTTGGGTTACTGTTTAATTCAAAACTGCTGTAAAAGCTTCTTGTAAAATATTTCTATTATCTTCCATTGGGTTCAAGTTATTTGAAGTCTCCAGTATAGTAAATTTTTGACCTTTCTGCTCAGGCCTCGAGGTTAGTGTTGAATTGTCCGATAAGGTAGTGATAAATGGCGACGGGGAAGGTGAGGGCACTTGCGCAAAAGGTTCTGCATTGCTTTGTGGAAGGTGAAATATGCGAGCATTAAACAATACATTTGTAATCTGCTGTTGCACGGTAATCTTTGACTATTCTGATTTGAAGCTTCTAATATTTTGAGCTATCATCTCTCCAAATACATCACATTCATCACGCTCTCTTTTTTCATTAATCGATTTCAACATATAAAATACTTGTGTGCTTTCACTGTCCTGCTCAATATTTGTATTGTTTTTCTTTTTGATTTATCTTTTTGGTGTTGTAAACTGATTTTCGCAAGTGACACTTTTTGATTGATATGTTTGAGGTTGAAGCCTTTTGCCTCTAAAGCTCTTCAGTTTGCATTCGTATAGTCGGTATAGTGGAATCCAGTTTTTCAGCTACTTCAGATCTTTCACCTTCTCCTTCAATGTCACTTGGGATGTCAGAAGAATTTTGGGCCTCTGTTTGAGTTCCTTCATCTGAAGATTCACTGCGCTAAAATACGAAAAACTTGTATAATTTTATGCTAACCGGCTTAAAGATTAATCAAATTTTAAATGTGTCATTTAATGTCAAAATTATAAAGAGCTTTACTTTTTATTTTATGTGGGCAAAAACTCAGCACAGTGGCAGAAGTTGGCGAATGATTATAACACAAGATGGAACTTCCCAATGTGCGTGGGAAGCATGGATGGGAAGCATGTTGTCATACAATCACCCAAATATAGCGGAAGTGAGTTTTTTTATTACAAAGGCACCTTCAGCATAGTTCTCTTTGCTATAGTCAATGGGAAGTACAATTTCGCATACGTGTACATTGGTTGCCGAGGGCACATATCAGATGGGGGAGTTTTAAAAAATACCGGCTTTGCCAAATCCTTGAACAAAGAAATGCAGGAAGACAAAAACCTATACCATATGTTTTTGTAGCAGACGATGCTTTTACGTTATCGCCAAATATAGTGAAACTGTATTATGGACACCGGGAAGGTGGGTCTATGCAATGCATATTTACTAGCCGCCTGAGCCGAGCAAGAAGGGTGGTCGAAAATGTGTTTGGTATATTGGCATCTGTATTTCGTATTTTCCAAAAACCTATACTACTAGTCCCATCAAAAGTAGAAAGAATTGTGGAAACTTGTGTTTTATTACACAATAACCTGCGCCGAAATGGCGAACCAAAAAATAAGTATACACCACCGGGATCATTTGACATAGAAGATTCGGGAACTATTAGAAATGTATTATGGAGAAATGAACCACAACCACCTCAATCGATGTTACCTCTTAGGCCTGTGGCAAGGAAACCTTTACAAGTAGCGCAAAATATAGGAAACAAATATCGTGAATACTCGTATTTTATTTCAGACCAAGAACAAGTATCCTGACTATTAAAATATACTTAAATAAAAAGATGATTACAGAAACCATGAAATACATTTCTATGTTAACATTTGTGTGGTTTTTTTGTGTGTGTAATCCCTTTAAATTTTAAGTAAATAATAAACAAAAACCTACCATATATTCCCCACTGATCTGAAGGCCTTTTTGGGTTTATTTTTGTCATGCATATAACTCATTGCGTTATTGCCAAACCACTTGGGTGTAAAACACTGACCCAGATGTTTTCAATTTTTTATAATTCCTTCTTTCACGTTGATATTGTGAAATTATGTTTTTTATTATTTTTATCTCAACTTCCATCCAGTTGGTGTCAAACAATTGGGAGATTTCTTTGTATGAATCCATTTTTTTTAAAATCCAATTTTTATAGTTAACATGCTTTGGGTCCCACGAATTTCTATGTTCCCTGATCTCTTCAGTGGTCTACTGTTTTTTTGAAACTTTACCAGTTTCAGACATGATCTGGAAAAAAACATTCTACTTAATGATGCCATTAACTTCTCAATTTCAAATAGAACAACCTACATATTATCGCATTTATGAATTTTACAGGAAATTCTAAAAAAAGCATGCTTTATGAAAGCTATCCCATACCTGTAACTTGAACAGTTTTCGAAAAGAAAACCTTTCAAAATTTCAAAAAGCAAACTCTAAATCAGTTTCGACAGAAAATAATTGAAGGTAGACCTTTAAGGTAAAGACAGTATTTTCAACTTATTTTATAGAAGCTGTATTAAAGCCTGGTCACAGTTATTTCGTTTCCGTTCCAGTCGGAAGGTTTAGGTAGATTAACTATTAAGATTATATCTAGATACTAAATGTATCCAGCTTATCAAAACAAATTTCCTATCTACATTATCTAAAATACGTTATTTACTTACCTACCAATTTGTACACAATTCCTATCCAGGCTAGCAAAACGAAGTACAAGTCGAAAATATAAAACATAACACGAGTAACAACACGACCCTTTCCACTAAACAGATTCGAGTTTCAAAACACGTCGAAACCTTTTGATGTTACCGCTTCCGAGAGGGACCCGAAAAACCAAACTCCAACTGTCGCAAAACACGCCAGCCTACAAAAAGTTTGTGAAAAGTTTCAGTTTTGTTTTATTCGACAGGGGTTTATGTTTTGTTTTTATTTTGCCGTTTACTGGAAAACCGGCTTTACGCCACACTCAAAAACAATCACTAACATACCTGTTATTGGTTCCCCAATAAATGTCAATTTAGCCACTTTGCCTCTATATTTAATAAATATAATAATACTGCCAGTTTCAACAACTTTAATAATAACTTGAAATATATAATTTAATGCTTACATTATTTGCTTTAGTTAAGTGAGTTGCCCCATGGTTTATGCGTAATTGTAAAAGTGCCTTGTAATATTGCCTTATAGGTAACAAATCTTCATTTTACAAAAAATCGAGTAAGACCTTCCACAAGTTCATCGACAAGACATGATATATATATATATATATATATATATATATATATATATATATATATATATATATATATAAACTGATATTTATAAGGACAAAAGTTCGCAAGTTACGCCCTTCGGAGGGAGCGTTAATTCGTGGATCCCGTGTACCATGCAACGTATATAATTTTTAACTTCAATTTTTATTCTCAACCTTAAACCGCAATAAAAGTGTTATTGCATACGTAAATAAACCAAATATTTAATAAACGGCAACAAAACTTCAATGTGTAGTATTTTGGTTTTAATTGGAGATAGTATATTGTCGATACTTAAATTAATATAATAATGACAATAAAATGTAATCACAAAAAGAATAGTAGGCAAAGAGATTAATACATTTTACGTATCCTTGCAGTTTCTAATACAAATGTCATAAGAGAAGGAGAGCTTATCTTCCGGATCTTTCGACGAATTTCGACGTCATCAAGCACAGTCAGTCAACATAGTGGGCATCACGATTTTCGACTTATACAATTATTTTTTTGGCGATCGCAGGCAATGTGCATTGTTCTGCGAGTTGTACGGTCGTAGTGGCGTGTCTGGCACACCTTGTCTTATCAGATGCCATCTCTTTTAAACACTGCAAGGGGAAGAAAGGGGGGGAAGAAGGGTGGAACACCTCTCTCCGTTCAGTATTTTTATCAGATCCACTCATTCTCACGTTTTCCCGGAGAAAGAATGAGATAAGTTATGGCCGCATGGTGTTATCATCTATTGGTGTTTGTTTAGTGAAATTAATTCCAACAGAGTGCAGACGTCAGAGTGAGGGGAGTCATTAATCAACGGGAGGCACCTAACAGAATGACGATAACGGCTAGACTTGAGATAAATATACAGAACCGTTAGAACGCCGCAATGGTCTTAGATGTAATGCAAAACTACTTGTTCTTTAAATATATAAATTTACTTTAGCAATCTAAGGGATATGTACGTGCTTGATCCTTAATAATTTGCAATTTTTGTTACTTCCTTATTTGCCCAATCATCTCTCAGTAAGCTTTTTGTAGTCTAGTGAATATACAAGCACTAAACCTCACAATCAAACACAACTTTTAACACCGGTCCCAGCGAGCTTCCCTGTGCAATTATTCACGGTACACCCTTTCAAAAAAAAAATTGAACCATATCCAAAGAACCACATTTCCAAATACTACCAAATAAATATAACTAGCGGTTATGCCTGTCCATCAAGCTGTCTCAAAACGTCAACTATAATACTCATTAGTATTGCAGAGTATTATAGGAATAGAAAAGGAAAATGAAACGCAAATTGTAGCAACGTACACATTTAAAACCAAAACAAAAACACAACACACACATTTTGCCTTATCGTTGCATAGTCTTTTTATAAGGTTTGCCAGCGCTAACATTATGCGTTGCATGTAGCTTAAACGCTAAAATAACATCATTTAAAAATACCAAAACAAACATTATTCCGAAATACCAAAACATACAGATATCACACTTACCCCAAGTAGCAAAAATACAACACAAGTATCTCTGCATATATCTTATATTAGTGAATTTTCTTAGAAAAAATTCACTAATCGGAAGATTCCAACTTTTGATTTTTTTTAAATACTTGCGAACTAGGACTCCTAGGACCCATATCCGGGGTTAGTTTAAATTTTTATATATTTATATATATATATATATATATATATATATATATATATATATATATATATATATATCTGTGTGTGTGTATGTGTATGTATGTATCACATCGATAACCCAAAAAATTAGGGGCTGATTTTGATAAAATTTGGCATCTACTTTCCTTTTGTAAGTGGCTTGGATAAGTTCGTTAGCCACAAAAATCGAACCAGGTTTTCCGGAAAAATTTTGGGTAATGGTAATAAAATTTGGTACACAAGTTTATGACATTAAAAGAAAACTATATGCTAAAATGTAGATTTCTATATTAGAGGAAAAATATATTAAAAAAAATATTTGGTGCCAGATCATTTCTATTAAAATTCACTACCATAACGCACCTGCTGCGTCCAGACTTTTTTATAGGTTATATATATATATATATATATATATATATATATATATATATATATATATATATATATATATATATATATATATATATATATATATTATCATCACCAAATTCCACTGCTATGTTATAATTTTTTAAGTCGCTAAATTGAGAAAAACGTATTGTCTTTTGAAATCTGTGATGCTTATAATCTTTAACATTTTCTTAATTACTATCAGTTTAGGGCCAAAGTAGGACATACATCTTTAAGTAGAACATTTTCTACATATGGAAAATTAATTACTTCTGTTTGCTTACACTTTCTGTCATACAGTGTCGCAGATTGGTGCTGCATGTATTGCTATTTCGGTTATTATTAGAGCTACAAAGTCAGTTAATTGGGTAATGTTTCTCAGGATTGTAATACCATTTCAGAACTGCCATCACATTTTACCTATTGTTTTTTTTTTGTTTTTGAAAGAATCGCGAAAAAACAAAATGGTCAGTTTTTGACAAATCCCTGTATTTCTGATATTATCTGGGAACATGCGATATTTTGATCTAGGCATTTTATGTGCACTTTTTTAAGGTCTTTGCAATACAAGAATAAACAAAAGAATATCTTTTACAGTTTTCGAGATAATGATTATAATTTTGCTTTCTCTAATGGACGCCATATTGGATTTTTATTGAACATGGTATTTTCGTTCGAATAAATACAAATCTAAAAATTTGTTGGTAAATTTTGCTGATCTGCTCGATACAATGCAGTAGGCGAGCCAACAATTTGTTTATCTTGTAACTGTGAAATTAGGTTTAAGTGTCTTCTGTACTGTTTTAATTGCATTTCATTCATTCAATTTGAATTCGTTGACTGCTTCTCTTTGGTTCAATTTAATTTCCATTTCGTTGATATTGTTTTCAAATACCCGAACATTAGACATGGCTCTTAATTATACTAAAGAAGAAAACTTATACATCAAGTGAAGATTGGAACATGTGATGAGCACTGATAAGCACACTTGTGGGACTCAAATCACCACAACACATTAAAAAAACCTGACCGATCGTTTCATTAACCAAGTTAGCGTCATCAGAGGACGAATAATTCTAAATATCTTATATCCACACCTATTTATATTATTCTGCAAGTAGTCGGTCACTAACGATTTAGGGTGGTTCAACGACACCAAAATTAACATATTTCGTTTGGCGGAAATATTTGTATTCCTTTATTATCTATCGGACGTGATTCTGCCGGTACTTATTTTGTACACTTTTTATTATTACTATATTTAGCTATATATATATATATATATATATATATATATATATATATATATATATATATATATATATATATATATATATATATATATATATATATATACTTTCGAATGCGTTTAGCTATCCTGGTTGTCTAACATTTTTTATTTATTTTAGATTATCATCATTAACATGGTGATTATTATGCCAAATATGTTGGGCGACGAAAGATCTATCTATATAGTATCATATCTTAATTGTGCTAAATTTTCTTTGAATCTAATTCCAATAGATCTTTTTGTTTGTCCGACGTATTTAAGATCACAATCTTTACAACATATTTCATAAATTCCCGTCGTCTTCGCCGTACTATTCTTGTCTTCTGGGTTACCTAGCAAGTATTTTTTTCGAAAATGTTAGTTGCAAATTGGGTATTTTTAATGATATCTAAACCTTTCTAAATTTGAGGTTCAAATGGTAAGCAAAAAAAGTTATTTCGGCTTTCCCTCTTCTGCAAGTCGTTGATTCCGCTAACATTATCTTTGTGTTCTGTTTGTTAATTAATTTCACCATTAGGCAAGCAGTGTATCAGTTATATTCGGCCACGTTCTTAATATACTTTATTTCTTTGGTATATCTACTTTTACTTAAAGGAAAGTTGATCAACCTGATTAGGAAAAAATTCAGACTGGCCATTATTTGTGCGTACGTACGTTACCCTTTCTAGATATACTAGTTATCCAAAATAAAGACACTTTAGAATTCAATGTCCATAGAGGGAAACCACCACTCTAAACTACACTGCGAATGACTCACATCATACATGCGCATAAAAAATGGCCAGTCATTTTTTTCAAAATTCGAAAGTCTCCCCATTGGTGATTTTTTGTAGGAAAATTCACTAATAAGATATATGCAGGGATGCTTGTGTTGTATTTTTTTCTACTTGGGGTATTTTTGTCCGTACGTACGTTACCGTTTCTAGATGTACTAGTTATCCAAAATAAAGACACTGTAGAATTCGATGTCCATAGAAACGAAACCACCACTCTAAACTACATTCCGAATGACTCACATCATACGTACGCACAAAAATGACCAGCCTGAATATTTTAGTAAACAGGTTGATTATTTTTCCTTTAGGTAAAAGTAGATATATCAAAGAATTGAAGTATATTAAGAACGTGGCTGAATATAACGGATACACTGCTTGACTAGTGAAGAAATTAATTAACAAACAGAACACAAAGAAAATATTAGCGGAATCAACAACTTTTAGAAGAGAGAAAGCAGAAAAAAACTTTGTTTGCTTACCACTGAAGGCTCGAATGACAAGGGGTCTAGACAGCATTTTTTAAAAAGCCAATTTGCAACTAACATTTTCCGCAAAAATACTTTTAAAAACTTGCTAGGTAACCCAAAAGACAAGGATAGTACGGTCAAAATCTCGGAAATTTATGAAATTGGTTGTAAAGATTGTGATCCTAAATACGCCGGACAATCAAAAAGATCTATTGGAATTAGATTCAAAGAATATTTAGCACAATCAATATACGGTACTATAGATATATCTTCCATTGCCCCACATATTTGGGATAATAATCGCCAGGTTAATGAGGATAATCTAAAATTAATAAAAAATGTTAGACCACTAGGATAGCCAAACGCCTTCGAAAGTATATATATATATATATATATATATATATATATATATATATATATATATATATATATATATATATATATATATATATATATATATGTGTGTGTGTGTGTGTGTGTGTGTGTGTATGTATGTATACACTTTATTTGTTTGCTGTACCTTTTGTGATTTTTTATTTGTTTACGTGAACTGCAGTTTTGAACCGTCCTGGTTCATCATCAGCACGCTACTGACTATGCTGACCTGACATCACTATGATAGTCAGTAGCGTGCTGATTATGATCCAGAAAGGTTCGAAACTGCAGTCCACGTAAACAAATAAAAAATCGCAAAAAGTACAGCAAACAAATAAAGTGTATATTTATTTAGCTATATATATATATATATATATATATATATATATATATATATATATATATATATATATATATATATATATATATATATATATATATATATATATATATATATATATATATAGCTAAATATAGTAATAATAAAAATCTCGCTCCGCTGCCTATGGGTAGTCTCCTGATAGATTCCTTTATGAAATAGACTGTACCAGGCCACTGTAGATTATAAACAAATTATCTATGTCTAGTGCGAATTTTAATGCCATTAAATTTAAATATATAGGTTGCGTGAAGGCACTAAAAAATGTCCCAGAAAGTTTAGAAAATAACTACTCTGATTAAGTTACAAGTCAGTTATCGTAATGTCTTCCATCAACAGCGCTGGGTTAAAACCATTAGAACATCCACCTTATTTTCCAGGTCTGGCACCAAGCAGCCACAGACGACTGTTTACAAAACTTGAGGGGAAGAGTTTTTTGACAGATAAATAAGTGGAAGTGATCTTAAAGAAGTTGTTTGAAGAAGCCGAAGAAACATTTGAAGTTGTAAAAATATTAACAGTATCGTTAGCAAAGTTCTGTTAAAACTGAGCGCGATTGTGTTTGAAAAAAATAATTGTTGTAATTACGTAGTTCAGAGGTGGATTATATGGATACTCCCTCGTATTATAAGGTAATCTAACCTAGTGTGAATTTCATGCTGTTAACTATCTTCCCGAATTAGAAGCTGAACCAAAAGCAAAATAAAAACTGGATAACTCTTAGAAATATCATACATATCTCATCTAATACATACGATATACAAGATGTCGATATAAATTATTCAAATGTTTCTCCTATAATATTCATATATGGACACACCTTACACAGGCTATGATTTAGACTATTACATGCCCAAATATCAACGCGACCGTTAATAAACAGCGTCATTAAAATAGCGTTTCTCTATAATGTAATCACATAAATAAGTCCTTATCAGGATATTTTTCATTTTGCAATTTTATTTATAATTGGTTTCAGATTACCGAACTGATACTAGGGTATATCAGTGGGTTTGATCTCAGTAGAGCTGTTAATAAAAGTAATCGATACAGCGGCCAACGGTACTTAATGATTATTGTTATTCAAATGCATACAGAACAATAATCTTTTATTAAAATAACTGTGAAAATATAAATGGTTTAATTTAAATTTGTTGATGATTTATAGTTTCGAAAATAAGCTCCATTCCATAAGCTTAGTTGTTTATTGCTCACTCGGCAGACAGTTTTCTTTTAACATTAATTTTGATGCTTTACTACAAAAGCAGACCTTTACAACTGCGAGTTTAAATTTAAAAAGCTCCAAAATATATTCATTTTGGTCATACGAATAGCTTACAGATTAGTAAACGTTCCGGGTTGCATTCGACGTTGTCGAATTATATATATATATATATATATATATATATATATATATATATATATATATATATATATATATATATATATATATATATATATATATATAACATACGGACTTCAAGACTACTTCTCTGGCTTCACTGTTCGTTTTCGTTTTTGTAAATGAAGGATGTAGCAATTAATTACAGAATTATTAGAATAATAAATTTGCATGGATTTTCCATTACATGAAACTTAACATTTAGTTATTAGTTTTTCAAACATAGAACATTATTGCATGCATGAAAATACCCAAAAACATATACAGTGGACAGAAAAAGACTTCGAAAATCAAACAATTTCGAATTATTGTCGTGTGATCGCGAATGTTCTGCTATTAGTCGTGACGTAGTTGTATAGTAAATAAATATCATGTTTACATTTGCCTTATGGTATGATAAGTACAGTGGCTTGTTTCTCAACAAAGTGGTGAATTTTATTCGTTTATTGTGTTTCTTCTTGTTGAATAGTGTAAAGTTTGCGTAATAAAATGGGAGACAAGGGTTTTCAACAGGCGCAATCAGATAATTTACCAAGCACTGATTCGTTTATGATGACATAATTCTTTGGTGAAAATCCAGACTTCGTAAGCGCTAAAATAAAATGAGCAAAAGCTGGAAGGTATACGTAAATAAGTCAATGCTAGTTTAACACACATTCATTTCTAATATATTTTGTTTTGAATGAAGTCAACATGACATGACAACAACATAACCTCAAATCTACCATATGTTTTTAATAGAACAATATTGTCTGAATTAATTACAGATAATTAATCAAAGCAAACCCATAATTTCGTTAATTAATAACCATGATTTTTGCGGGTTAATACTAAGAGTAATATGTAAAGGTAATACTTAATATGTACAGATAAACATACCTTGACCACATGGATATTACAACCTAACTTAATAACATATGATAAGAATTTTAACCTTATATCACTAATATTCATTGTGAAAATAAGGAAGTACTTACATTAAAATGGTCTTCACAACAATATAAGGCGGCTTTCTCAGGTAACTGTGGATTTTTCCGTTCATCACTCTTTATAACTTTGCATCATTGCTTTCTAATTTGAGAACTTTTGGAACAATAAAAAATAGTTTCTCTGGAGTTCTTATAGTCGTATTTGTACAGATTGGTACTATACAGTAGTTATAAAAGCTTTATTTTCCATATTATCAACAAAAAAAAATGACGTGGAGAAGCCAAGATTCAATCCATAACTTTCAACACAGGATTTAAACACACAGAAGCAAGTTCATTGTTGGTTGTCTTGTCCCGTGACGTCAGAGATTATGGAGGCAAAGCCACTGCTTTGCCTCCATGATCTCTGACGTCCACTGTGTTGGAAGTAAATTATAAAATTCGTATTTTCAAATATTTGTTTGCATCTTTATTTTTGTAGTATGTGAAATGAAAAAAATAATTTAAAATCATCTTTGTGGGATCTCTATCAGATGTGATAATAAAAAAAAAATCAAACTGTCTATTGTCATTTAAAACACATTCAACGACTGTTTGGATCTTACATGACGTCTTATGTTTAAGTATAAAGATAAAGGAAAAAACTATTTTAAAATCATTTTTATAGAAACACGTATAAAGATAAAGGAAGAAACTATTTTAAAATCATTTTTATAGAAACATAACTTGATTTTGTGTACATTTCCACTCTATTATGTTACACTTTAAGTCTAAAACTGTATTTGGGGCCGTTCATCAAGCTACAGTATAGGGTATTTTAAAAATTGATTGAATCCCCCAATTAAATAACAATCACTTGGAAATGTTTTATTTTCTTGTCGTCTGTCATTTGCGATAATTGTCATCGAAATTCCATGATTGTTGGTCTGGGTAGTATGTTTTATGCCTGTTATTTATTTTGTTTGGTTACCGTTGATGTGTGGTTTATACCTGTCGAATAAATCAATCTACGCGCGGCAGTTAACTACGCTCTGACAGGCATTGGACTTTAACCACTAAGTCGTTTCAAAAAGGTATAAATATTGTGAACCAAATTACTTAAAATTCACAATATAGGTTTATTTAGACCATTTCTAGCAACATATAAAGTATCATTGCAGTTACTCTAAGCCATACAAAATATAGCATTTTCAAAAATATGTTTGTAAATTTTTGGTGGAAAAAATGTCCGTTATAGCTGACATACAAACTCTTTCGCGGTCTTAATGCAATGAAGATATGTGCCAAATTTCGTTTAAATCAGTCAAATCCTTTTTGAGTTATCGCTAGGATACACACACACACGCATGCGCACGCACACACACACACACACAAATAGATATGAATATATATATATATATATATATATATATATATATATATATATATATATATATATATATATATATATATATATATATATATATATATATATATATATAATTCTAACGGACTTTGGATTTGGGTTCTAGGGGCCCTAATTCGTGCTCATTTGAAAAAAAATATATTAAAAATTTTTTTAAACCATTAATTTTGTGTTTTGTAAGGAGCTTGAAGAAAGCTCAAATATAACCTTGCTTTTTAGTTTGCTTTTTTTTTTTGCTAAAGCTGCATAGTTCAAAATGGTGATCGATATGTTTATATAGCACGTTTCGTAAACATGACAACTTTCGAAAGGATTGTGAAAATGACTTCATTTTTTGGTTCAAAACGATCCACGTAATATTTTATTAACCTTAATTTTTCGGTATGGAAAATAGATCAGACATACATATATGTTGGAGTGAATTCGAACAACTGAGCATCGCGGCAGTAAGATTGAATTTGTATCTTAAAAGCAGGAAAGTAAAATATTTATAAGAATTTGTTACCATTCTGAATTTTCCACTTAAGCACTCTTTTCAGTGAATAAAAACTCTAGACGCAGCAAGTGCGTTATGGTAGTGAATTTCGATTAAAAAAATGTTTTTAATAGCAAATATGTTTTTTTAAGAAAGCAGGCACCAAATTTGGTTACCAGTATAATCTATATATTAGAAACAATGTGCCATGTTTCATCAAAATAAGTTTATTGTTTCAAAATGTACAAAAATTTCCAAAAGTAAACTTAAATTGTTCCCGAAAAAACTGGTTTTCTCTTCAACCTTATAGGTTAATAGCAAATTGATTCAAAATTTGAAGCATTTAATGAAAATTCGCTCCCATAACGCACTTGCTGCGTCCCGAATTTCTTTTCTTACAAAGATGTATTATATTTCGATGGAAAATACAAAAATGCAATAACATAGGGCGTGTTCGATTAAAAAAATTCACTAAAAAAAAGAAAATTTGAATCACCAACGACTTATGGGCCATATTGTAATTGTGGAAATATTTTTTAAGATGTAGCTTAAGACACCCTACAATTAATGTATACAACTTTTTTTCGTAACTTGCATAATAACGGATATATTGCGCTTTAATGATTTTTTTACGAAAATTCGACAAAAATTATATACCATTAAACGATAAACTCTATAGCCAACACTACTGCTAAAGCATCAGAGAAAGGGTCTATTTGAAATGAATTTTCTGGGAATATTTTAGTAAAATCAAGGACAATGACGATTAAAACTAAGAGCTCAGACTTTGTAAAACATTATTCTTGATACATTTTCCTTCCATAGATCATATTCATTTCAGGTTCATTGCCCAAATATTAACAATTTTGACGTTTAAAATCGCGACTTTGACGTTTTGAGGAAAACCCAAATTTATGTTTCTTTAAATGTCTGTAACTTTTTTGTCCTTTAACCTACAACGCTCAATTTTTGTAGGTGGATTACCTATAATAATATAAACCCGCGTACCAAATTTCGTTGCCCTTACTTTGTTAATTGCGGAGATATAATTTTTTTTCGAAAGTAAACACAATATTTTCCGGGAAAACCTCGGCGGATTTTCCTGGCCAACGAACTTATCCAAGCCACTCCCGAAAGAAAGGTACTCACCTAATTTTATCAAAATCGGTCCATTATTTTTTTTAGTTATAGTTGTGACACATAAATATATAAACATATATATATATATATATATATATATATATATATATATATATATATATATATATATATATAAACATATAAAGTCTGAAACCGACCTCGGATTTGGGTTCCAGGAGTCCTAAATAGCTCTCATTTGAAGAAATTTTTTCAAAATTCAAAAGTCGAGGTCTCCTCATAAATGATTTTTTTAAAGAAAATTCACTAAAAATAAACCTACTGACAAAATAATATATGGTACTTACTAGCACAGCAAATAGTTTGGGCTGACTTACCTGTAAGAAAATAAATCAAATTAATATATTAATACAATAGTTAGAAATAAATATATGTAGAGACCTTGCATGTTATGTGAATACCTGAAAAATTTTAAATCTTTAATAAAATGTGGATCGTCATGTAATTTATTGAATTAGAATTCGTTAATTAATTTATATATTAATATACACATTACGCCATCATCCTAAATGATCTTTATATTAAAATGCTAAAACCAGATTCTTTCTCTAAATTAAATAAAAATATATTTCCTTTAAACTATTCGTTAAATTAGTTTTAATAAACGCATCTACCACCCTTACATACACGATGTGTCATTAATAAGTAGGACAAAGCTCATGTTTGCTTGGGACTAAAATAACAATAAAAAGTCTCTATAAATGGAGGCTAATTCACGGAACCCGTTAGTTAGAAGTTTTCGTACTTCTAGCTGATTTTTTTTCTGAAAATTTGGATCTAGACATTATGGCCGAAGTCCATATCCAGTCCATACCAGGGCCGAACTCTTAGAAAGAGTGATAACTGATTTTGCAGAGCTGGATGGAACCCAGGTTAGGAACGCTACAGCCAATGGAGTTCTTTCAAAAATCATTCGAAGCCTGTAGCAGAATGGAAGTCACATAGAACATTTATAAGCATTGTGTTGTTATTGTTGGAAATACACGCCCCTGTCTCTTTTACCTGCCTTCTTTTGCACTGACCTTTTAATATCCTACCTGGAATTATGGTTCCCTGGATTTCACAATCCTTTTCAAATTTCTGGTAATCTTTATCCTCTAGTCGTCTCTGTATGAATGTCTGCATTCAGTTTAGGCCTAAATAATGCCATACAAAGATTACATATTTACCGTTAGGTCCTTTCCTGTAAGTAACAGCTTTATCTGTATTTGCCGTGTTCTTAAAAATCTTCTCAGAATGTACCTATCGGATTTCTTTACTACGGAATAATACTTTAACCGGTTGACCATTCTGCATTACTGACATTATGTCAACTACATCAACTAGCGCTACCTGGCGGTTCTATAAAAGCCGGCCTTTCGCAAAGCACAATCCAGTTCTACCACAGATCTCATTTTCTTAGCTTCTTGCGACCTATTCTACTAAAACACCGCTCGTGTGCTTAAGTCAGTTCAGGTTCCAATCTTCCAACTCAAATACCGTTCGTGTATTTCGTACGTGCCAAGTACAGTGGTACCGTAAAAATTCAATGTTTTCTTCGAAATTAGGAGGTATACGTAATATATACAATTTGCGAAGACTCTGTGTTGAAAAAGGTAATTATGATTTGAAATCTCGAAAGAACACTATTAGCTGTTTGTATGTACCAATGTGTGTTACGGTTTGCTGCTAAATGGCCGACATACGCATTTTAGTGAATTTTCTTAGAAGAAATTCACTAATGAGGAGATCTCGACTTTTGAATTTTGAAAAAATTTCTTCAAATGAGCGCGATCTAGGACCCCTAGAACCCATATCCGGGGTCAGTTTCAATTTTTATATGTTTATATATATATATATATATATATATATATATATATATATATATATATATATATATATATATATATATATATATATATATATATATATATATATATATATATATATATATATATATATATATATATATATATATATATATATATATATATATATCACACCGATAACTCAAAAAATAATGGGCCGATTTTGATAAAATTTGGCATGTACCTTTCTTTTGTAAATGGCTTGGATAAGTTCGTTAGCCAGGAAAATCGGACGAGGTTTTCCGGGAAAATTTTGAGTTTTCATTCGAAAAAAAATCTTATCTCAAAAAGTAATAAGCCGATTTTAATAAAATTTGGCACGTACCTTTCTTTTGTAAATGGCTTTGACAAGTTTGTTAGTCAAGAAAATCGGACGAGGTTTTCCGGGAAAATTTTGAGTTTTCATTCGAAAAAAATCTTATCTCAAAAAGTAATAAGCCGATTTTAATAAAATTTGGCATGTACCTTTCTTTTGTAAATGGCTTTGACAAGTTTGTTAGTCAAGAAAATCGGACGAGGTTTTCCGGGAAAATTTTGAGTTTTCATTCGAAAAAATTTTTTTTTCTCAAAGAATAATAGGCCGATTTTGATAAAATTTGGCATGTACCTTCCCTTTGTAAATGACTTTGACAAGTTCGTTAATCAAAAAAATCGGACTAGGTTTTCCGGGAAAATTTTGAGTTTTAATTTGAAAAAAATTTTTATCTTAAAAAATAAGAAATCTATGATAACCAAATTTGGTAGGTAGGTTAACGATATAAAAAGTAAACTATACACCAAAATTTAGATTTCTATGTAACAAGAAAAAAAGTTATAATAAAATATTTTGTGCCAGATCATTTCTATGAAAATTCACTACCATAACGCACTTGCTGCGTCGAGGCTTTTTTAATTGACCTCATGTGTCAAGTTTTTTTAAGAAACCTGAGTAACTCAAATAGGATAATAATATCGCAAATGAATTTAGACTATAATTTTACGTAAGATTCAAAAATTTAATAATATATAGGGTGTTTCGTTTAAAATAACATAGTTGATGGCAACTTCTGGTATAACGGGACAAGCAGTAATTTTAAAACTATTTTATTTGAATAGGACTTTAGCGAGTTGCGTGAATCACTCTGTATATGCTAATATTTTGTTTTTAAGTTACAGTGTTTTGAGAATTTGCAGATTAAATTGAGACATTAAACGGAATTTGGTATTCACTGCCTACTAATAGGTTGCCAAATTTCATAAAAACATTCCCACCTGTCAGGCAACCAGTGGCTGAGTTAGATGGTTTCAGTATTATCAAACTACGTAAAATAATGTTAGTACGGCCCTTGCCGCAAGTTTTCGTTGCAGATTCTGAACAGAGCATTCAAATTTTTAAAAGGAGCCTTCTAAGTGTCTACCCTCGCAACGTCACGAGTGATGTGAGACAGGGTCCGCTTTGGGTTCCGTCTTGTTCCTTGTGTACATCGCTGATCTTTTAAATGCATTAAAATCTAGTCATAGTGCCTATGCGGGTGGCATTAACCCGTTTGCGTGTCCAAAACAACAAAGGTTGCTTTCCTTCAGGAAGATCTGAGATTTGTTAGTGATTGATACGCAACTCGGTTTATACATCTGATATAAGCAAGTGTTCTGTCCTGCACATGGATACTAAAAATCTAGGAAATTCATACTTTATAGATGGTCAACTACTTGCCACGGTGAATACTCAGATTTACTTGGTAGTTTCTATAGCAAGTGACTTTTTTTGGTCGTCACACACTACACTGCTGCCGTAGAGAAAGCTAATCGTATGCTTTTTTATTTAGGAAGGCGTTTTGTGACCCTTGCCCTGAGTTTTTTAGAAGGTTATTTATAACCTACATTCGCTTGATTATTGAGTATGGGTTACCGACGTGCTCACCAGTATTCGCTTATACTCGTTTATTACTGGTGGTCAAAATTATACATTATACCTCACAAAGATTCTTTGCTTGTGCTTGTATTTACATAATTTTTCAAAATGCTTGAATAATCAAACTGTCACAACAATTTTATTGAATGTGACTTTCTAATTTTGCTCCATCTTGTTCTTTGCCTTCTTACATAAATATTTCTGATTAAGGACACCGACCTATTAAAACAAGTTCAGCGCACTGCAACTTGGTGGAGAGTTAGGAGACATGTCTATCTACTTTGTCATCCAAACAAATTAGAACTGATCTGATCTACTTATTTCGCATCGTTCATCACTTTTTCCAACAACCTGTTTCGCCTTTTGTAAGTTTTCACACAATTCAGCAGCGACTACGTGTGCGTTACTGCAAGCTAAGGAAGAAACAGCTGCGTACACATTTTCGACTTAACTTTTTCTCTAATCGACGATTTAATTGATGAAACGATCTCTCAGGGAGACTGCGGCGACGGCGAGCATTGGTGTCTTTAAACGTCAACTCTAACTGCTACTGGCGTGAACTTAGTTAAATTGCTCTTAGTTGTCACAATTACCCTTATTGTTTGACAAAAGTGAATTTTTTGTCGGCTTAGTGTAGATACTTTCTGGTTTTCGAAGCAAACAGGATTATGAAATATTTTAAATGATTGACTGAAATGGCACAGGATAATTTCTTGGGCTGTTGTTATCTTGTTTTAACAAAGAGTATTTTAACTGTTGTATTCAGAGCCTTAGTGGTTCAGTGGTAAGAACGAAGTTTCATTTTCACCTTTGAAGTAGATACTGTAAAAGTAACACCAAGCGATCTTGTGACATTGTTGAGCAAGATAAATGTCTGCAAGATAATGATTCATTGTACTACATAGATTGTATCATTACCAGAAAATGTCGTTTTTTCAAGTCCAGATACATATATCCTGGAGAAAATATAGACACTAACTAGCTGGTGCTAGAAAAGTACAAAGACTAACCTAAAATAGCAAAAATACAAGGAAAGGGATAATATGGAATGAAACTAAAAGATCCAGGGAACTTGAAAAGTTTTAAGAAGCCAGTAAGGTAAATCTCAACTAACGAACATCTGCGTAAGCATACACAACGCATCTGAACAAAAGAACTGGGCAAGAAGTAAATCGTGGATGACATGAGAAATACCAAAATTAATACAATAACCTAACAGGTGGAGAGATATTGAGAATGAAGAGGCATAAATAAACGTAAATAAATTTAAGATATGATCAGACAAAAATGTAGGAAAGCAAAAAAGGTATGGATGCAAGAAATGATAAAGAAATCAAAAACCACATAAAGAAAGGTCGATCGATCAAGCCTACCCAACGATAAGACTACGATAATATAAACCAAGAACAAAAAATAAACGCATAAAGGACAACAATGGAAATATATTAATACAATAACCTAACAGGTGGAGATATATTGAGAATGAAGAGGCATAAATAAACGTAAATAAATTTAAGATATGATTAGATAAAAATATAGGAAAGCAAAAAAGGGATGGATGCAAGTAAATGACGAAGAAATCAAAAACCACTTAAAGAAAGGTCAATCGATCAAGCCTACCCAATGATAAGACGACGATAATATAAACCAAGAACAAAAAATAAACTCGTAAGGGACAACGATGGAAATTTATTAATATAAAAAATAGACATCGCTAAACATTGAAAAGCCTATTTAAAAGAGTTACATCACGAAGAGAAAATAAGTTGTGAAGAAGAGTACGTAGAGGAAATAAGGAATATAAACACAACTAATCTGAGCCCGCCCATTTTAAGGGAAGACTTTCACTTCGCGCTTAAAGAACTTATACGAGAAAAAGCGCCTACTGTAGGCGAAACAACAGCGGAACTTTTAAAGAATTCTGGTCAAAAAATGAAAGAAGAACTTTTAATCAACCAGCACATAACAAATGTAAAGTCATGTGGCGAAGATTCTTTTAATCACAGTCAAAAATAGAATGAGAAGCAAAATTAGGAGTTGTTGTATGAAGAGTAGTAGATATAGATCTGGCCGAGCAACTAGAGATGCAGTGCTAGGCCGAGCAACTAGAGATGCAGTGCTAGCATTTAAAATAATAGGAGAAAGACACCTGAGAAAAATAGTGTGGCGCTGATTCCATTTGTCGGCATGAAAAACGATGATCTAGTGTGGATTTAAAAATATTGTTTCGTATAATGAAGACAAACAAAAGTAGAATCACCCAAAAAACTACAAAAATAACAACAGCGAGTCATCCACTAGATACGTAATTAGACCACGAACTTGTCTATATCAGTAGCTAAACTGTTAGCTACAGCCACTGATGAACAAAATGTTGTAGTTGAAATACGTATCTAGAGCATAACTCACTGTTATCATTGTTGTAGTTTTTAGGGAGATTCTGCTTATGTGTCAGTCTTTTACGTTGCTCATCACGGCTTGGGAATGAGAAACCTTTCGGCAGAGTGGATGCCATTATGCTTGAACGATGATCATAAACGCGCTTGTTTGAGAATATCGAAGGAAATGTGCCATCGTTTTGAAGAAGATTCCTTACACTTTTTAGGTTGCCATATTCCTATGGACGAAACATGGGTTCATCACTAGTATCCAGAGATTGAAGAGTAATCTAAAGAATAAAAGCATTCGGTTCGCTACGGCACAAAAACTAGGTGTTCAAATGTCGGTCAGCAAGGTACTCTTCTATGACAAAGATGGAATAATTTAGCTATATTTTCTGGAATACAGTCAAACTCTTACGGGAGCATACTATAATGAGTTGGTAACTAAATTACGCGAAATAATTGTGGAAATACGTCGCAGAAACTGGTCAAAAGTTTAATATTTTTGTGAAACAATACCCAACTGATAAAACTATATATTTTTTTGTTAACAACCCTCCGTATTTAGCACCACGAGACTTATTTACCAAATCGTAACAAAAAATTTGAAACGTAAAAGATTTTCGACAAAGAAGTCATAGATGGAAGAGTGGTTTGAAGTCAAAGCTAACGAATTTTATTTAAAGTGTTTAGAATTGCTTTAAGAATGTTCTGATAATTGTGCAAGTCTTATGTTGCATAGATAACATTTTGTATTAAAAAGTTATTGCTTTTTTTATTATTTTAAGTACCTACACCTTGTAAAGTATGAAAAAATTGTGTAAATTGGTTATATGTTCAATATTATAACAATCATGTATCTTTTCAGGTAATAAAACTGTCGATGAAACAATTAAAGTAAACTGAAGCAACCCTAGACTTGTCCACACCTACGACAGCATAAGCAGAATAATTCTACAACTCAGCGACCAGTTCAAAGTGACACGAACAAGCGTAGTTTGTGGTGATCTAGGTGATATATGTTTCCGAACTTATAAAGTAATCACCAGAAGGACCGTAAGAACCTCTATGTATACTCCAACAGCTCAAGTCGGGATTTAGTGGAATGTTTGTTATGCTAAGCGGACAAGTAAAGTGCATTTGTTTACCACCAGGTGTTATCAGTCACTAAGTGAGCAAAGGCCTATGTTGCCAGTTCGTAGGAAATAAAGTATACCTAATGAAATTTTCATTAGATGTCATTTGGAAAACATTTACTATATTTTGTTTTCTTTTAAGGAATTTAAGTCTTAGATTGTAGGTAGATTGTGATTATCTAATTAGCTAATTTACCTACGGTATTGCACTTCGACCTAAGAAGATCTGTTGTAAAAAAAAACATAACTATGAAGTGTCTGTACAGAACAAATAACGTTGCTGTGAAAAATCCATGCTAGTGTATTAAGGGTCGATGATACGTTATCCTCAAATTTTATTCGGCTGCAGATAATGATTCTCAGCACAGAGTATTTTACGGTGATGCATGTCGTTTGTAAGGATCTCCTCTGGAATATGTTTTAGTAAGCCTCTTCATCTTAATCCTTTCCGTAGGTCCTTGGACAATAATAACAATAATAATAATATTTATTGAAAATGATTATACAGTGCGACAGTTGACAATTAAGTGGTTAAATTGTGTTTGTCCTAAATTGCAATTTTAATTGGTTGATCCAAAAGGCTTAACCAAATCTTCTGAAAATGACACTGACAATAGTGTTTTATCACATCCTTTAATTGTATATTTAACTTCTTCACTTGTTCTACGTAATTAAACTACAAGCAATACCTTCATTTTTTAAAGCTCACAAGCAAATGCATAACTTTTTCCAAATGTGAGCGACTGTTTTTACATAAAACAGTTGTGATCCATAAAATGAGACATTAACACCTTCTCTAGGAAGGCGATCGACCATTTTCTCTCCTAGAAGCCCCTTTCCCCTAACATCCTTGTCAAAATAGACTTGTGGCTTCAGTTACCTAAATAATTATTTCCAGTCTCAGACAATGCTTAATTTTAAAATGCAAGGTTTCAGACTTAAATGCTAATTGGCTGTCAAAAAATTATGAAAACTATGACGCTTTTTAATACATTTTATTAATTATTCCACATACAGTTTTACAGGCTATATTTCCACTTAAAATATTGCTGGGGTTGTTATAAAATATCTTACTTATATTACAATTAAACTAAACTTCAAAACTCTCCCTTTTGCTGTTTGAATTCGTAAGATTGACCAGTGGGATATCAAAATTTCAAATTAAAGGTGGCTGCAGTAATTTTTTGCATCATTATTATCTATAACGATATTAAGCTGATTTTCTAAAGTAAATACCATGGACCATATAATAAACTTTGGAGAACCATTATACCATAACACATTTTTTAGACCACATCGTTTGCTGACATAATTAGCTTTATCAGAGGATAAATAAGCTGGACGTGAGTTCTGAAAAGAAGAGTGTTGTAAATTGGGGCATATGAAGTGTATTTATTAGTGCTCATCACAGCTTTAAATCTTTACTTGCCAGTGACAACCTACAACGCTTTTACTTTGATGTTCTTTGTTTGTTTGTTTGTTACAGTTACAAGTCATGTAAGGTCGCTAAAAACATGGTGGAGATAATTAAATGGTTAATAGCTTGGTGTGCAGGTGTTTATATCGAAGCAGCGAGCAGAAGGGAGGTTTTTTGCCGACCAGTGATAACAGCGACGAAAAATAATTTTGTATTTACCTAGAAGGTAGACAGTGGTCAACATAATTAGAATCCATAATAATCCTCATAGCCCAAAGGAAATGTCGCCGTGTCACCTCAATAATGGCTCACTATCGACGGCACTTCTTCTCATGGTCATTTTAACTTTCACATTTCAATAATTGTGACAGGCACTCTAGAAATGTTCTTCTTCTGCTCTCTCGAAATATTCTTCTCATAAAGTTCAGTCATGACAACCATGGATTTTCATTTTTGGGGTACTCTGAAGAATGATGTGTATAAATTCGATCCACCACAAAATATCAATGAGTTTCGAAACAGAATCACGGAAGCTATAAATCATGTTAACCAAAACACCGTCACCAGAGTTTGCAGGCATGTTTCCAAAATGGTGTATAAAGTGAATTGAACAAAACGGTGGCCATATTTAACAATTTTCTATTTAGTATATTTAAGTTTCTATTTTATTATTTATTGAGTTCCGTTTCTAATTGTGTTGTTTGGTGGAGTTTAAGTTTCTATTTGTTATTGCCGGGTTTCGTTATTAAACTGTTTCACATAATATTACCTATCATTATTACCTAATTGAGTATTGTAAATTACATCGAAATACTTTTTATCGTGAATCTTTACGGAAAATTATGTTAAAAGTAGAAGTCTATTGTTAGACTCCATGGCCTACTGCTTTTTGAACACTTTTTTTATCATTTGTTTTATGGTATTGTATTTCATAGCCTACTATCCTCAAAACGGTTTTTCTCAAAATTGTCAGTGTAATTACAAGATTTCTCACGCATGTTGTACATCATTGGAAAGCTCTTTTCACAGACTATCACATGAGTAAAAAATACAATATGGATGCCATCATAAAAACACACGTTGATACCTGTAGCTCAAAAAGAAATGACAATTCAAAGTTGTAATTAGCACAAATGATTACTCTGTAAAAAGTGTCCTGATAATGTGCAAATCTTGGACATGTCAGATCAACGCCTACTTAGATATTGAAGAAAAAAGAAATCGACAAATTTTGTTTTTTTCAAAATAACTTGAAAACGAAAAAGAGTCATGACATATTTGGAACGAGCATGAAATTATACAAAACATTGCTAATTTAACCGTCTCCCTATCTCTATCCAGTTTGGGACACACAGTATATATATATATATATATATATATATATATATATATATATATATATATATATATATATATATATATATATATATATATATATATATATATATAATTCAAACGGACCCTGGTTATAATATTGGGGCCCCAATTCGCGCTCATCTGCAAAATTTTCCGAACGTATCAGCATCATTACCTTTCTATTAGTGAATTTTCTTGATGAAAATTCAGTAATATATTTGTGTTCGGCCAGGAACACGCCGTTTTTTTTAAGAACAAGCTCCACTGTTTTTTGGCGACATAAATAAGGCTAGCACTTTTTATCTCTTGCAACAGATCTGTACCCATGATTTGCAGAATGTTCTTCCAATATTTGTATTGCGCTGAGTATTTTACGCTTGCGACCACATCCGAAAGCTGTGAGCGAAGTTTTATCAAATTTAAACTTATTAAAAACTATCTGAGATCATCAATGAGCCAGCAACATTTATCACGTCTCGCGATTCTAGAAATCTAAAATTAAGTCGCACATCAAAGTAACTATGACGAGGCCATAGACTTAGATGCAGAACAAAAAGCCCCACAGAGCAAAATTGTAATTTTTGTTACTAATCGTAACATTTTAATAGCGTTAGTGATTGAGTTTTTAAGGTATATAACTTTTTTTTGGTATGTATCTTTCCATTGCAACAAAAAATGACAATGAATTTTTTAGTATAAAATATATTTCACGATTTATCATAAATCTTAACCTACTTAAATATTCTCGTGTTTATTCAGAAAATTAGAAGTTGATAGAAAAGCTTAAAGGGGAATGAGCAATTGACGATGGCGGCGACAGTTTTAAGTTTTTTCCCAGCCTCGTAAAAATCCAGAATTTGGGGATGCTTCAGGCATCATATTATTGAAGCTTAGGTAACTTATAATCTAATAACTGGAATATATAACTACACTCTAGGTTCAGTTCTATTTTTTCACGGAGCCTAGATTCAACTCTTGCAGTTTTCCATTATTTAAGACTTTATACTCTTAAAAGCTAATTTAGCTGAACTGGCAACACAGGCGGCTAGAGAGTTTCTCAAACACCAGCTGTCATTATTCACGGAGCGGTCACCAGTCACAGTCTACACTTGTAGATCACACTCCTGATCAAAGGGATAACATGGCGTGTTGACTTATATACAAAGTGTTCACGGAAATACCAACACACATAAATATAATGCCTATAAATAATACCACACTAGAAACGCGCTCTTAGATAACGACGTTTTTCAGATTCTTGAACATGCAAATGGGATTGACGACATTTGATACCATCAGTGGGTAGTAGGAATGATTGCAGCTTGCTTTATTGTGTAATCGTCAGATAAAAGAGATTAGAATAGGTCAAATATATGTGCATACAATAAAATACAACGTAGATTCATATCGAATAGGCAATTCCAGACATTTTGTGTTTCTGTATAAAGTCACTGAATAACTGCATACCATTTTCAAAAAACGTTTATGTTGAAGGCACTCTAAATCTTTTAGTTGGTCATATTACATTTTAAAGTTTAGTAGGAGAAGTTTACACATGTTAATAAAAATCTTAACGTAACAAGGGAGTTATGGTGTGAAATTTCCATTAAAATATGCTTTCAAATAGTCAGTAATACAATTTTAACAGCTTAATTAGAAATAATATATAGAACTATATACAGGGTGGCGGATTTCTGCGGCAAAGATATTTTTTCCGTTATTATTCACAATTAAAAAAATGTAATCACAAAAATTATAGAGAATGACAGGCTGCGTTCTAAAATTATTTGTGATTATAGAGGATATCCCATATTTGCAAGACAAAGCAACATACTCTTTTTAAAAAGAACAGCGTGTATATTTCTTAATTTTTGGAGCTATTTTTCAATTTTAAGTCTAATTTGTAAAGGTATATTTTTAGCTACAGTGCTTTGTTTTAAAGATATTTTGAATTTTATTTTAAAAAATTCACATGCAGCTTGTAAATGTCGTTATTTTACCGATTATTAAACTTAGAGGCTCCAATTTGGCATGTTATTCATCCATAAATAACGTCACATTGTTGTAAGATAAACGATGTGTATACTTATATATAGGATGTTCGTAAATAGCGATTAAAGTTAGGCACATTCTAAACGCAAAAACTATTTTTTCAAATGGAACACCCTGTATTTTATGTTGTGAAAAGCAAGGCGTCATCTTTAGCTTCAACTTTTGTAAAGTATTCAATATGTTATAAACTGCTAGTCTTTATATTATGTACATTTATATTCACATGCCATGGTTTATAAGAGCAATACGAAGTAAAATAGTAGGCCATCAAGAAATGAGAAAAGATTTATGAAGTGAAAAATATTAATAAATAATTTTCATAGACACCTTCGTTTCTGAATAAAAAATAATGCATTAAGTTATAAACATTACAAACATTTATTATAGGAATTTCCTGGTGTAGAATTTAACAATCGAACATAAAATAATTCAAAAGAAAGCCATAAAAATTGTTGAGCGTTAAACAATTAAATATAAAAACAGTAAATACGAATATTTACCTACTTGAGCAAATACTCAAACGTACCCCCCGAAACGTCAATGCAAGACTGCAATCGATATTCAAATGATTGAGTTACTCTTCTCAACATATTAACATCGATGCTTGGGAAGGTCTCTATGATCTTGCTTCCTTCCTTGGTAGGCGGCTAAGGTGCGTATACCAAATTTTTGACATGGCCCCACAAGAAAAAATAGATTTGGTGAGATGTGGTGACCGCGCTGGCCACGCAACTGGCCCTTCTCTTCAAATCGCTCTCTCTCTGGAAAAATTTCATTACGATAATGTTTAATGGGGCCTGTGTGATGCACTGGAGCACCATCATGGAGGAACCACATTTTTTGACGTAAAGTCAGTGGCACATCTTCTAGTAATACAGGTAAGTGGTTTTAAAAAAATCTAGATACATCGCCCCATTTAACATGCTCCCGAAAAAATGTAGTCAGACTACATACTCTCCTACAATGCCACCCCAAACATTCAAAGACCATCTTGTCTGACTGCGTGTACTGGATATATGGGAATTGCTTGTTACATAGAAATGGAAGTTGTGCCTAGTTACAGTTATGCTTCTATGGAACTTAGCTTCATCCCCAAATCTGAGAAGCATGTAGTCGTCCGTATTTTTTCTGTCCCCACTGTTCTGACAGCTTACTATCTCCCGGTTGCCAAGACGAGGATCGTCATAGGTAGTGGGCAACACATTCAATTTATTAAACTCAGTGGTAGTTGTTTTGGTTTTTCGTGGGACTCGTACCTAACAGAACCAGTTGTATTAACCCGCTCTATTAGTCTCCCAAACGATGTCTTGATGGGTTGCCTTCCTCCAGGAAACTTCTGATAATACACACTATTGGCTAATAGACAATTTCTTAAACATTTTCCCAAAATCCAAAGCATATCGGTTATTTCTTCTAAACAAAAATGTATTTTTGTCTTCTTAGTAAAACTTCACTAGCAGCTACTGAATTAACAATAAACTGACAGTGAGTAATAAACAATGTGGAATCTGTCATTTCTCAATGGCCTACTATTTTACCTCGTATTGCTCTTATAGATCATGGCATGTGAATATAAATAATGTAAATAATTAAAAATGATAAATATACTTAATATAATATATATATATATATATATATATATATATATATATATATATATATATATATATATATATATATATATATATATATGATGGCAGACACGTTACAGATTTTGCGGCTCAAACCTGACCCGGGATATTTCTTACACCAATAACAGCGAAAACCTTTCCAAACAGACACGTGCACGCATATGTGTAAGTGTACATGCGCGCGTGCGAGTCTCACTCATTCTCTCTTTATATATCCCCTCTCTCTGTATGTGTGTGTCTGTGTGCGTGTGTGTGTGTGTGTATTTCTCCCCCCTCTCTCTCGTTACGTCTCAAAAGACAATTTTTAATGATAATTAGCTAAAAATACACAAGGGATTTAATTGAGAAATGTTATTTCCAGCCACATGTTTTTAGAACATAAACAAAAAATGTTCCCGAAAAAATTGGACCGGTTTTTCTGACCAACGAACTTCTTAAAGCTATATAATTATTCATAAAAAGCTTTTCTACAAAACATGTTAAAAAAAAATTTCATCAAAATTTGCAAACAATTTTTTCACGAAAATCCAAATTTTTTTTTTACAATACCTTATCACGCATTTATTATTAATTGCCAAAATTTCACAACAATTTTCCAAACAATCATTTCTACGGAAACACAAAAAATTGTATACGAACCTCGATTTTTTTCAGGAATAATATAAACGAAACTCTCTCTGAATGCGTCATTTTCATGAGACTCTGCTATATATTGGTAAAAACGTCGTATCATAATTTTTGATATGTGCCAAAAATGTAAAACAGTTGAAACAGCTCAAAAACGATGAACGCTATAATTTTTTTTACAAACATGCATTATAATTCGATAGAAAATGCAAAAATGCAATAATATAAGAGGCGATCGATTTAAACAAAAAGGAAATTGTGATTGTCGAAATAATTTACTATGATGCAGCTTACACCCTATTATTGACGTACACAATTTTTTCTAGTAACGGCAATATTAAGCTATACCGTAAAAATGCGTCAGCCTGTATATATGTAAACAGATAAAAACTGAAACTAACACTGCATGTGAGTTCTAGGGGTCCTAGCTTGCGCTCATTTGAAGAAATCTTATCAAAATCCAAAAGCCGCAGTCTCCTCATTAGCGAATTTTTTCTACGAAAATTTGCTAAACATTATAGAGTATTAAATCTACTATACTATACTACATTATATACTAGTGGACCTATACAGTGGTCAAACTTCGACCGTAATTCATTTAATTTTTAAGTTTGAACGTTATTGACGTTCTTTTGTCATAGAGTATACCTATATAATCTCTGTGCAACTGTTTGACCACAGACATTTATGTGTTTGACATTTCACGTAATAATTAACGGTCAGCTCAGTACGGGGGAATAAAACAGTCTAAGTGAAACAAAGCAATGTATAATTTATTTGTAGCACATACTGTACACAAGGTTTATCTTTCTTCACTCTTCTCCATACCAACTTTAACTATGCCAAATCTCACACCCCTCCGTGCGCGCAACGTGCATAAAAAGGGGTATACAATTTTTTCTCAGAAGCCTCGGTAGTTCAGAGGTAAAAACGTGGGCCTCTGAACCATAAGTTACTGGGTTCGATTTCAGGGTTCCCCTTTCACTTTTTCAGTACAAACTGTAACATTAACATCAACCGAGGTTCTGGCATTGTATTTGAGCAAGTTGAATGTATGCACGTTCCGCCCTCCGGAGGGGGCGTAAAGCCGTCACCCGTGTCCATGAGATGTTGGGTACGTTAACGATCCCTACCCTTCCTACAGAAAGGTAGGGGTTCGGCAAAATCTCCAGGATGGTGAGGTGAAACAACCTTAAGAGCTTGTAAAACGCACTTTTTGCGACGTTTTCTCTACATAACCCATATTTGTTTCAGGTTCTTTGCCTGAAAGTCAAGTCAGTTTTGATGTGTCAAATCGCGACTTTAAGAGAAAAAACTATAAAAATTTCAAAGTAGATTTTTCTGGCATTTTTTGACCTTTTGGCGAGAGAAAAACATAATATTTTGTTTTTGTGCATGTTTCTGGTCATCAGTGACACCCAAAGTTTTTTCTTCAAATGCCTATAAGTTTTTTAACTTATAGATATAAATTTTGGTACATATTTGGTCTTTGTTCTAAACCCCCGTATCAAATTTGGTAGCCATAACTTTGTTATTTCCGGAGATATAAACAATTTAAAAAAAAAAAATTTTCCGAAAGAAGACAACATTTTCCGGAAAAACTAGGCAGATTTTCCTGGCTAACGAATTTATCAAAGTCGTGTGCAAAAGGAAGGTACTCACCAAATTTGATTGAAATCGGCCCCTTATTTTTGAGTTATCCGTGTCATACATACATACATACATACATACATACATACATATATATATATATATATATATATATATATATATATATATATATATATATATATATATATATATATATATATATATATACTTTCAGTTTTTATTTGTTTGCATATATACAAGGTGGCGCATTTCAACGGGAAAGCTCAATATCATTGTTATTATACAAGATACGAGAAAAAATTGTATACGTTAATTATAGGGTGTCTTACGCTGCTTCTTATAAAAATATTTTGGCAATCACAGGTCGTCCATAAGTCTTTGGTGATCCCTACAATTGTTACACAATATACATTACAAATTGAAACTGACCCCTGATATGTGTTCTAGGGGCCCTAGTTTGTGCTCATTTAAAACAAGTTTTTAAAATTCGAAGGCCGTGATCTCCTCATTAGTGAATTTTTTTAAGAAAACAAAGCACAAATGAAGAAAAAATGGATATATTACATCCCTTTTTAGTAAGGGATGTACTATATCCATTTTTTTTCTTTATTAGTGCTTTGTTTTCCGGGCAGTGCAAATTATTGATTTATAATTTAATAAATTCTGTATAACTAACATATTACAGCTGCAGCGACAAATGTAGTCATAGTTTTGTTTCGATAATATTTTACTTACTAACGCATCACCTTTGCACAGGGTAATTCTATATAACTAATATTAATGAAACAACCCGCGTCCAATTGCGTTCAATAGTGGTACTTTTCCTTTGCGCAATATTATTAATTTAGATTTTTATCAGTACACAACACACAATTCATCATTATTGTTTTTTGTTTTTATCTGTAATGTTGTAGTTGTGAAGTGGGTGGATACGCCCATGCCTATTTTAGATTACTCATTGTGATGTTGATTAGATAGTGACCATTTCATATTTTATTTCTGTTTGCGTACCACTGGCTGTAATTATGAACGTTTCAGATAACAACTTTTCGATTGGAACAGCCAGATAGCCCGCGTAGTATTATATTTGTGCCGATAGAGCGCGCTCTAATGTTGACTAAAATTGCCGTAAATCATCACATAACTATATGCATATATTGGTAAACCGCAGTAATGGTAGAACCTGGAATACGTTTTTACATTAACGTCACAGATTACTATAGATATAGACATTTTTTGTAGATATGTTAAATTGCTAATAAATCGGTGAATGTTTGTGTTCGAGAACAGCACGCAATGCGTCGATCTAGTCATATTAATTTATTTTGTAGGTAATATGCCACTAGATAATTTTAACCACACTATTAGCCATACTTTTTCATACGCCTCAACAAATCTGAACGGAGAATTTATGGTATATAGTTATGAAGCAACAATAACAAATTAGCTTAATTATACAGGATATATTTAAATGAAGGGTCACAAATAATACCAGATGGTCCTTTGGTGAAAATAAGTTAATTTGACCTAACATACTCGCACCTATATCCTATATCCCAAGTTGCATAATAAAAGAGATATAGAGCTCCAAGTGACAACAACAAAAAAATGTTTTTCCTCAATAATTTCTAAGTTTTAAAAGACATGTTTCAATTTGTATAGCGAGACATTTTTTCAAGTTTGGAAAAATATTATAATCATCATTTATGGCTGTCGCGAACCGGGAGCCCTCTACAGGCAATGTTATGCATTATATGTGCATACACTTTTTTCTCGGCCCTTGTATATACCTTTTAGTTACAAAATATGAAATATTGCACTTTTTGAACTAATAAGGTATACTTATTGAAAGTGGTTTAGGTCTACCGTTGCAGAGATACCTCTGCAACCTCCAAAAATATTAACTCCAAAACAGATTTTTTTTGTAAAAAATTCAGAACACATTGCTTCATATCGTATCCGTATTATAAAATGATGTGTCTAAATGTGACAAAAAAAATTCATTAAGCCTTTAGCTTCCTGAAAAAAAACCGTTTAGTTTGTTGTACTAAAAAAAAAGTATTAAAATCATGCTGCTATGGCGACTTCATAGCCAAACGATTTAGTATACGCTTGTTTAAATTGCAACTACTTTTTCTTTGGGTCTTTACTTTCCATAAAAAATAGATTTTCTTACGTATGTAGATATTCGAGATCTACACAAAAGAAATCTGTTTTGCGATGATAACAGAAAAAAGAAGATTGTTGTCAAATAAATATTTCTTGTGAGTTTAACAGCAACTATTTGAAGAAAAGAACTGAACTAGAAAAACCAAAAATCACATAAATAACGAATACATAATCTAAGAGAATTAACTAACAATTAAAAAATAAGAGATATCTCAAAGAATGTTTTCGAAGTACTTTCCATTTTCTTCTCAGGAAATTTTAAATTTAACCATTGCTCAACAGCTAATGTACTATGGGCAGGAGCTCCGTCGTGCGCGTACCACATGTTTTCAGGGAAAACTAATGGCACTTCTTCAAGAAATATTTGGAGTTGCTCATTTAAAAATCTAAGATATCCCCCTGCACTGAAACGTCGAAAAAGAATAAACGGACCAATAACATAATCTCCTATAATTCCTGCTCATACATTTGAACAAACATTATGCTGAAGTCTCGATTCACAAACTTGGTGGGGGTTTTGCTCAGACCATGAGTGAATATAAATAAGAAGATGTTTTATCAATGAAAACGTAATAATATCGATCCGGTGGAAGTATTAGTAACGATGATACGAGTGTTTTTCTAGTTGAAAATTTGAAGAAAGTTTGGAAGTGACAGTTGCGAAGTTTTCTTGTTCACATTTTTATTTAAACATTTGTATTAAAAATTGTATTGTTTACATGCACAAGCAATGCTTTTATATAAGATACACTGTATAATTTATTTGTAACCAATCTACTACTATTACTATATTGTGACGGTTCGCTAAACCATGTGTTTGAAATAATGCTTTATCAACAAACAAAATATTGGATAAAATATTTACATTTTCTCTTGAAACGGGTATTCATATACTATTGACAAAAATCTATCCTGTTAGGTAAACCCGCAGCAGTCAATTCTTGCACCATCAAACAACACTTGATCTACATACATTAACAGGCCGAATAGCTCAGTTCGCGAGGTGAGTGACTAGGAGGTCGCGGGTTCGAGTGCCGTATTCGGACTGTCAGTCTTTTTCACTGGAATGTAGAAAGGCCGGCTTCTGATGAAATGTGGGTGGTGTCCTATGTCTATATAGATGTGTATGTAAGCTCTACCCCGCACAAGTCTAAGACTTCTGCGTGCGGAGTTTGTTTACTGTGGTGTGTTATTATTATTAATATACATTGTTCTCTGTATTAGGGATGAAAGTAACCGGGCTGACCATTAGCCAAATCGTTGGATGGCTGGGCACACTCTTTATCTATAACATTTTGCGTTTATTATTTAGTTACGCACTGAGATGGTGACTGTCGTACAGCTCACAATGTCGAACTTGAGGTTCTTCTGGAGGGATTTCTTGGTCTTTCTCGCCTTATCATGATAGTTAGTAAACCGCCCTAAATGGTGGCCACACTGATGGACTATTCCAAATATAATTAGGTTGTGCCGGACCAGAGCCTCTTATGCAGTCCTCACTTTCATGGATCAGTTTCCTATGAAGACCAGGGGGAAAGGTCCACTTGAATGGAGTTCCCGTTGTCCAAGTAAGGCACTTATAAGACGGGCTATGCCTGATGCCCCCAGAAAAATGTTCGTTTCTGCTTATAACACTATTGCCCTTCGCACGTTGCCTTACATCTTAGCTTGGTGTTTTAAGAGAATAAATAGCCTAGACGGAGCCAGTGCATTACAGTAGTGAATTCTCATAGAGATAATCTGGCACGAAAGATTTTTAAAATTAAATACTTATATTTTTTTCCTTGTAACATATAGACTTAACTGTTGGTACATTGTTAACTTTTTATAACGTAAATCTAATCCAAGCCACTTACAAAAGAAAGTTATCGCCCAAAATTTATTAAAATCGGCCAATTATTTTTTGAGTTATCGGTGTGATATATATATATATATATATATATATATATATATATATATATATATATATATATATATATATATATACGTATCTAAATAAACATATAAAAATTAAAAGTGACCCCGGATTTGGGTTCTAGGGGTCCTAGTTCGCGCTCGTTTGATAAAATTTTTTCAAAATTCAAAAGTCGGGATCTCACCATTAGTGAATTTTTTCTACAAAAATGCACTAAAAAGAAACAATTTGGCCGTTAGTGCAAGAAATATAGGCCAGATTGAAAAGATTAAAAAGAAGAAAGAACATACACCAAGATTACTTAAAATAAAGGAATTTTAGAAGAACAGGTCCTCTAGTGAGTCACCTCTTACATCAGGCATTTTCTGGTCATATCGGTTTTACGTCACTGGGCAAGTAAAAATAAGAGACTCGTAAGAACATGCAAAAAAGTCTGGACGCAGCAAGTGCGTTATGGTAGTGAATTTTCATTAAAATGTTTTTAACAGCAAATATGCAATATACAATGTACAAAAATTTCTGAAAGTAAACTTAAAGTGTTCCCGAAAAAACTGGTTTCTTTGTCAACCTTATAGGTTAATAGCAAATTGAGCTATTCAAATTTAAAGCATTGAAAATTCTCTATCATAGCGCACTTGCTGCGTCCAGAATTTCTTTTCTTACAAGCATGCATTATATTTCGATTGAAAATGCAAAAATGCATTAAATTAAGACAGGTTCGATTAAAACAAAGAAAATTTGTATCACCAACGACTTATGGGGCAACCGATGATTGCATAATATTTTTTAAGATGTAGCTCAAGATACCCTATAATTAATGTATAAAAATGTTTTTCGTATCTTGTATAATAACGGATATATTGAGCTTTATTGATTTTTTACGAATATTCGACAAAAAAAAAATTATATACCATTAAACGATAAACTCTGGGGTGTAAAGTTAGTTCGCCTCCCCGTGGTGCACCCTGGATAGCGTCTACTATTAGACGTGAACTAAATGAACTAACCAAACCGTAACCCCTCCTAGTCATGTCTTAGGAGGGCCGGGAATGCTTGCCTTAATTGGCCGGCATTGCGAGGAGAGTCCTCTATAAAAAACCCACATCGCAAGGTCGTTGGCGGGTTGGTGCCGAGGCGATGATGCTTCTGGCCGATATGGCCGAACATTGGCAGGATGGTAATTCTGTCGCTAACGTTAACCCTCCCCAGGGAAACCGGGCGACCTCCCTGTGTAAATGCCTATTCATGGGATGCGGGGCTCTTCCATGGAGGTCTATTTTCCCTTGCTGCTCGTGGGACCAAACATGGACACGACTTACACAGACCCAATAGAGGAGGTGGCAGGATTCAACCTTCCACTGGAACCTCCAGAGGGAAACAACAGGGGAAAGGAAAGTCCACCCCTAGGACGACTACCAAAGGTAGACCCTCCTATAGGAAGCTTGGTTATCGAGCTCCTAAAAAGGAGGAGGAACCTGCACCATAATTCCCTTTTCCTTTAAGCTCCTTAAACTACTCCTTTTTCCTCCATACATTCCTATATTCCTACCCCCATGCCCACCAACTTAAGGTGCATTCAAGCTAATCTGCATCATGCTAAGGCTGCGACATACCTCCTTAGCATGAAATTAAAGGAAGAGCAAATAGATATTGCTCTTCTCCAAGAGCCCTGGACCGCTAATTCGGAACGAACTAAAGGGCTGGGTAACACTTCTGGTAAGATAGTAGAGGTGGGCTCTGGTACTAACCCCAGAGCCTGTATCTGGATCAGAAACAACTTGCAGTATTTTACACTTTCAGAGTACTGCACCAAGGACATGGCATCCATCCATCTCGTGATCACATCCGGGGGGACCAGGCTGGAAGTAGTGGCCTGTTCGGCCTATTTCCCTGGAGACAGAGATGCAGAACAACCACCTCCAGCAGAGGTGCGGAAATTGATCGCCTACTGCAAGAGGAACAACTATCACCTCGTAATGGGGTGTGATGCGAACTCCCATCACTTGGCTTGGGGGAGCACGGACACTAACAGACGAGGTGAATCACTATTTGAATACATTTTAGGGGAGGAGCTGGTTGTCAACAACATAGGCTCGGAACCCACCTTTCTTACAGCTAACCGGAGAGAGGTTTTAGATCTTACGATCAGCTCAAGGCTTTTGAGCTCAAAAATCCTCAAATGGAGGGTGTCGTCTGAACCCTCATGTTCAGACCATGCCCATATCCTATTTGAAATTGAAACAGGCCCTAGACCTGTGTTGGAGTATCGGGACCCGAGGAGGACGGATTGGGAGGGATACAAACAGTCCCTCGCCGGCAGACTTGGGTCCGCAATCCCCACAGTGAGGGATCGTGATGAGATCGAGATTGCGGCCGAACAGGTTAGGGAAGCTGTGGTCTCTGCCTATCACGAAAACTGTCCACTGAGGTCAAAGAGAGACAGTCGGGGGTCTACTTGGTGGAATAATAACCTCGATAAACTACGAAGAGAAGTTAGACGTCTCTTCAATCGTGCTAAGATTACAGGCAACTGGGAGCAATATAAAACTGCTCTAACACATTATAATAAAGAGATCAGGAACGCTAAGAGGGAGTCCTGGAGGAGGTTCTGCGGGGACATTAATAATTTGCCCAGCAGCGCCAGAATCCACAGGGTTCTCTCACGCGACCGTGTACAGGAACTGGGATCGATAAAACGACCAGATGGTTCCTTTACTGAATCTCGGAAAGAAACGTTAGAGCTCTTAGCACACACACACTTCCCAGATTGTCTGATCCTGAGCAACGGTGAGGTCCTACCAGCTGAGGGACGATCTAAACGCCCCCAAAGGGAGGACTGGCTAGTTGCTCGGAGATTAGTTACAGCCTCGGCAGTGGAGTGTGCTGTGAATCATTTCCAGCCATTCAAGTCGCCAGGGGAGGATGGGGTGGTACCGGTCCTACTACCAAAGGGACTGGAGATTCTCCTACCCTTCCTTATCAGGCTGTTCAGAGCCAGTCTGGCCTGGAACTACATTCCTTCCAGCTGGACGGTGGTTAGGGGGGTTTACATTCCCAAATTGGGACGTAATGACCTCCTACCTACTTCACTGAGACCTCTCAGTATTACATCATTCCTCCTGAAGGGATTGGAAAAAATACTGGACGGACACATTAGGGGGAACATCTTACCCAAGAACCCCCTAAATACCCACCAGTATGCCTATCAAACTGGCAAATCAACTGAGTTAGCGCTCAATAACCTCGTCGAGAAGATCACACACTCTCTGGAAAATGGAGAGGTTGCGGTGGCGGCATTTCTCGACATAGAAGGAGCATTTAATAATGCATTACCGATCTCCCTCTACGAGGCCACTATCGCTAGGGGGGTGGAACCTACCATCTGTGGCTGGATCGGAAACATGCTGCACAATCGGACCATTATTACCTCATTACGGGGAGAGGTGGTCAGCGTTAGGGCTGCGAGAGGGTGTCCTCAGGGGGGCGTTCTATCCCCCCCTGTTGTGGTCCCTCTTTGTGGACGACCTGCTGGCTATCCTCGGACTCTGGGAGGTTGAGGTCCAGGCGTATGCGGATGATCTCGTCATAATGGTTAGAGGCAAATCTGAGGAGAAACTGTCTAGTACTCTTCAAGAAGCACTAAATGTAGTCAATGATTGGTGCCGTAGGGAACAGATGTCTGTGAACCCTCGCAAAACGATCATTGTCCCGTTCACCAGAAAAAGAAGGTTGGACAAATTAAAACCACCTAATCTTATGGGGGAAAACATTCCATTTTCGGACCAAGCAAAATATCTGGGAGTTATCCTAGATAAGAAGCTCAACTGGGACAGACAGTTAGAAAAAGTTATCCGCAGGGCTAAGATGTCCCTGTGGACCTGCCGGAGAATCTGTGGGAACAACTGGGGAACAAACCCCCAACAGATGTACTGGCTCTATGTAGTGGTTATCAGACCTATGATAACATATGGAGCCATAGTTTGGTGGCCTAAGGTACTTCGCGGGATTGTCACAGGATTCTGGGAATGGTCTCGGACTTGATGCCTACAAAAATCAGCAGAGATCTGTCTTTCAAGACCGTCCTCCCGGAAAGGGAGGACTGGGACCGGAACCAATCGACCCTGTTGAGAGCGGACTTCTGCTGGTACTCTGACGGCTCCAAAACCAATATGGGAGTAGGAGCCGGCGCATATGGGGGCAGCACCGATGCTAGACTATCAGCTAGCCTCGGCAAGTACGCAACCATACACCAGGCAGAAGTTTATGCCATCGAGATGTGTGCAAGGGAAAGCTTAAAAGACCTATGCACAAACAAATCGATAAAGATATATGCAGATAGCCAAGCTGCAATAAAGGCTCTTGGTTCCTACCGGTGCAATTCAAAGACGGTATGGAGTTGTAAATCTGCCCTTAACGAATTGGGCAGCTGTAATGAGGTGTCGCTGGTCTGGATACCGGGTCACTCGGACCATGATGGCAACGTTGCGGCTGACGCGCTTGCCAGGAGTGGTGCCCAGTGTGACTTTGTCGGACCAGAACCGATGCTGGGAATAACATCTTGCACAGCAAAACGCACCTTAAAGACCTGGACAGATAGAAGGACAATTCAATATTGGCAAAATCTTCCAGGATTAGCTCACTCTAAGGCCTTCATAAATGGCCTGTCAGAGTCAAGGGCTAAGAAACTTCTAGAGTTGTACAGACAACAACTGAGTACTCTAGTCGGCCTGTATACAGGACACTGTCGCTTGCGGCATCACATGCACCGTATTGGGATCGGTCAGGAGACCGAGTGCCGGCTGTGTATGGAGAATGACGAAACAGCAGAGCACGTGCTGTGTTCCTGTCCGGCAGCGGGCAGGACTAGATACCTGCTCTTTGGCAAGGTAAAGCTTGCTCCAGAGGATCTGGATCAACTATCGCCCGCAAAGGTTATCGACCTCTGTAGGAGGCTGGATTTGTTGGGCGAAATATAGACATTAGGCGTGAGCCACAATAGACCTTATGGTCGCGGTGGAGGGACCGATATGGACCACTCACAAACTAACCTAACCTAACGATAAACTCTATAGCTAAGACTACTGCCAAAGCATCAGAGAAAGGGTCTATTTGAAATGAATTTTCTGGAAATATTTTACTAAAATGAAGGACAATGGCGGTTTAAGCTAAAAGACTTCAGGCTTTGTAAAACATTCGTCTTGAAACATTTTTTCCGTAGTGCGTATTAGTTTCTGTGCCTAAATGTTGCCAATTTTGACGTTTTAAATCGCGACTTTATTTTTCTTTAAATGCCTATAACTTTTTTGTCTTTTAACCTACACAGCTAAATTTTGGTAGGTAATTTACCTATAATGATATAAACCCGCATACCAATTTGGTTGCCCTTACTCTATTATTTCCGGAGATATGAATTTTTGAAAAGGAAGGTATTCACCAAATTTAATCAAAACCCATTATTTTTTGAGTTATCGGTGTGAAAGATACATACATACATACATACACACACACACACACACACATATATATATATATATATATATATATATATATATATATATATATATATATATATATATATATATAATTGAAACTGACCGCGGATATGTGTTCTATGGTGCCTAATTAACGCTCATTTGAAGACATTTTTTCAAAATTCAAAAGTCGGGATTTCCTCATTAGTGATTATTTTAAAGAAAATTCATTAAAATGCAATTTTTTTATCAAAAACCATTCGTGGCACAAAATAACAGGTAGGAGACCTTCTTTATCGAAAACTGAAAAGCAATTATGAAAATTATATTTATTTTTACAAAAGCAGTGCCGCTTAATTTGTTTGGTTCAAAATATTGCGAGGAATGATGGCGGGGACGTCATTGGTATAAATAAAAATTCAATTTCCTGCAAAAATATATTTGAATGCATACCAAAATTCGAAGGCCTTAGAAATATTAGAAAAAAAACTTATTTTTACAATTTCATCATTTGTGCCTCAAAAACAAAGACATGCAGAACAAGTTTTCCTAAAACCATTCAAGGGGTATCACCCTTGAGGATCAGCATTCAGCGATTTTTTTTTACTTTAACTTCTGCCTATTTACGCGACTATGGCCGATCACCGACGCCAGGGAGCAGCTATACGTCACTATTCTGGAAATTTTACCGAACCCCTACTTTTCTGTAAGGAGGGTAGGGATCTTCAACGTGCCCAACATCGCATAGACACGGAACCGACGACTTTAGGTTCCCTCGAAAGGACGGAACGTGCAGACATTTAGGTTGCTCAAATACAATGCCAAGACCTCGGTTAATGTTAATTTATTACAGTATGTACTGAAACAGTCAAATGGGAACACTGAGAAATGTACCCAGTACCTTTCCGTTCAGAGGCACACGTTCTTACCCCTGGACCACCGAGGCTCCTGCATTCAATGATGAAACACTCTTTATAATTATTGTAACTACTTGTTTAAAGCACTGACATGTTGTTCTATGGAAACTGTGTCTTGGAGAAGCCAGGTTTTATGAACTGGCTCCATGATTCGATGGAACAAGTTATTAAATGAGAAATGAATACTTATATAACGGTTATGATTATTTTCACTTTTACCTACTTGACAATTATTTCCCAGTTATTACATACAACTATAAAATATGTATAAATTCGCTTAGACATGCTCATACACATAAAGCTAAACTCATAAGATGAAAAAATTCCAATTGAATAAGCAGCGTACACTTAGAATAGAAGACATTTACCGGCAATCACAATAGGATGTGATTTAGAGAACATGATGGCATAAATTGTTGAGCAAACATCAGATAAGTTAATTTCTTGACATAGTGTTCTAAACATAAAGACAGCAAGCCCACGTCTAATTTCCAAATAAAGAAGGTTGGAGATAGAATAACGAAGATCCATACTGTGATTCGGACGTCTAGCGCAAGTACTTCACAGATAAGTTACAGATCACCTATCTGGTTTATTTAAAATGAAACGTTAGATGAAAAGATAACCCAAACAAATTACATACATAGTTGAAACATGACTCTTGCTCTAAAGTTTAGTTTAGCTGATACACTGCGCCGGTCACACTGTCGTAAGCTCTAATGATGATCAGGAGACATGCGACCTAACGCTGAAGCCTTATTATGCTACGAACACATCTAATTGCAATTTAAATTTTGCAGAAATGTCATACAAACTTTTTAATTTCATATCTAAGAAAATCATAAAAGGTATACACGTATCGAAATAGCCCCAATTTTGATACTTACCTGTTTGAACAATTTCTTATGAACATTTGATATTTAGACGCTGTAAAACTTTTTTTAAACTTTCACACCACTTCTTAAAATTGGCACAAATTATCATCTTTTATATCCTTCAATTTTATAATTTCATGTGGTCAGTGCAACACCCAGAAATGTTTATAAGTTTATGAATTGTTGTGCTCAACAAAGTCTACACTCGCCAAACATATTATCGACACTTAACACCAACCCATGGTAAATAACCGCATGAGCCTCTAAATTTTTCTAACAAGCGTGAAGTTTATTTTTAGATGCCAGGAGATAAAAAACACACACACACACACACGACAACTACCTAGTTTTAATTGAGCAAACGCATTTGATGGATTGCTCCTTCTAGGAAACTTCTTTTCAATTAAAAAATTTCGAGACGCAGCAAGTGTGTTTTAATAGTGAATGTTCGTAAGAAATGTACACAATTAGTACGGCATGTTACTAAAAGTAATATTTTAATTTAAGCAGACCTCTAAGATCGGGTTTAAAGGTCCTAATACAAGCTCATTTGAATAATTTCTCTCTTTATATTATCATACAAAATTTTCAAATCTTGTATTCTAGTTCCTCTTGAAAAAAAAACCTTGAATGCCCAAAACTCAATTTTATATGACGCTAGAAATTTTAAATTTAGTGAACCTAGCTACCTACTTTAAAAGAAACTTATATTACAAAAAAGCTTTCCAGAAGAAAATTTAATTCATGTTTAGAAATGGAATCTATCTGCCAAATTATAAACATCGCAGATATTTTTCCTTGTTAGTCGCCTGGGCGGTTTTGTTATAGTCAACCTAATCGAACCGTTTTTTCCAGCAACAAAAAGTTTTTAAAAAATCTATTAGTGAAGCACTAATATTAACCATAAAAAATGTCTCCTAAAATGGTTACTTTATCTAACTTGTGCTATTTTCTGTGAGCCTCAATTTATATAAAAATCTATTATGGTAAACTAAAGCCTGACTTCTTCTGCGATTCATTTTAATAGTTTTTTAAGACAGCAAGTGAAAACACACAACATTTTCCTACTCCTGATTTTATAAAAGCCAAGAAGTCAATTAATTATTCAAATAATTTACCTATTTGAAAAATGAATCAAGGAATATTAACCTTAATACTCTTATTTTTTGATTTGCGATTTTAGAAGCATATTGTACAATCATGTGCTATTTAACTTCAAAACAGAACTGTAACCATGATAAATAAACAGAACACGTTACTAATCTTTGGTTTTCAATTTTGGGAGCATATACAAGTTGTTATATCCATTTCAATAACAATCATTTACTACTTAACCTCAAAACATAACTGTCAAACCATAATAAATAAACAAAGCACACTATCCTTTCTGGTTTTTACTTCAAGTAGGTGATACAAAACTTACCTATTTTCCCCTCTCACTTTCACATTATTTTATTTTTAAATCCGCGCATCCAAAAATGCACGAAGTCGATGATTAGGGTGGGATCGCCAGAGTTCCGGTGTGAACGTTCGTTGCAGATTAGGATGTTGTGGTGATCCCGCCTTACGTGTGTTATTTTGTTTGGTTTTCGCTGCATTATGATGTATGCCTGTGGTATATGTATCAATCTACGCCTGGCAGATGACTACTCTGCCTTTGTCTGGCATCATACTTTAACCACTTAAGTTGTTTCATTTTATGTAGTTCAGATTGTATTTTTAATTTGGAAAAAACTCCAAATTTTGTCAACCAAATTACTTAGAATTCACAACAGAGGTTTATTTACAACATTTCTAGCTACATATAAAGTCTCATTCCAGTTACATTACTAATTTCAAAAATGTAGCGTATTTAGACATATTTTTGCATATGTTTTGGGGGAAAATATGTCAGTTATAGCTGATTTACGAACTCATTCGCGATTGTAATAAAATGAAGACATGTGCCAAGTGTCGTTCAAATCAGTTGAGTATTTTTTGAGTTATCGCTCGGGCACACACACACGCGCGCGCGCTCGCGCGCACCTACACTCGCACGCGCACACACGCGCACACACACAAATACACACACACAGCGCCCTGAAGAACCTGGAATTTTAACAAAACGACTATTGACAGTTCCAGAAGGTTTCCGACATTTATTTAATTAAGCATTACATCTGTCACTAAACTGTGTCTCTTACCTACACAAGCAGAAGCTTATTGGTACAACACATTGTATACTATCTATATGTGAAATAAACTACACTATACTTAATGCAACTTGGCAGTCTCGACGTTCCAAGGGCAACAACGTATGCCCCTGAATCTAAGGGTCCCAAATTCGGTTCCCAGTAGAAGCGTCAAATTATTTTTCAATACATACTGTAAATTAACATAAACCGAGGTTGTGGCATTGTGTTTGAGCAAGTTGAATGTCTGCACGTTCCTTCGGAGGGGGCGCTAAGTCTTCGTTGCAGTTTACGAAGCGATGTTGGGCACGTTAAAGATCTCCAGCCTTCTTACAAAAAGGCAGGGATTTCGCAAAATGACTGAGGTGAAACTGATCCCTAGCGTCGGTAATTGGCAATAGTCGCGGAAATAGACTGGCATAAAAAAAATCTTACTTCACCTCTTAAGCATATCATTTGACCTGTTTAAACCTATTTATATTACATTTACATAGCTGCTTTTTATAAACAATTCACTCGAAAGAATGTGAATTTTTTCAATCAATTCAATATGAAAAGTCAGTCAAATAATGAGATATGGCGTTGGTTAAAAACACCACTGGGGACAGTTTGATTTTTTAAATTCTGTCTTTAATTAAGAGCGCCTGTATACGGCAGCTCGATTTTTTCATTAAATATTATAAACGAAAACCCCTCTGAATGCGTCATTTGCATGGCACTCCGATTAATATTGGTACAAACGCCGTATCACGATTTTTTATATGTGCTAAAAATGGGAAAAGGTGCAAAACAATTGAAATAACTCGAAAACAAGCATGCATTTCGACAGAAAATGCAAAAATTCAATAACATAAGGGGTGCTTGATTTTAAAAAAAAGGAAATGTGTATCGCCCACGACTTATGGGTCACCTGTGATTGTCGAAATAATTTATATAAGGTGGAGCTTAAGATACCATTCAATTAACATATACAATTGTTTGTCGTATCTTTTGTAATAACAGTAATATTGTGCTTTGACCTGTTTAAACCTATTTATATTACATTTACATAGCTGCTTTTTATAAACAATTCACTCGAAAGAATGTGAATTTTTTCAATCAATTCAATATGAAAAGTCAGTCAAATAATGAGATATGGCGTTGGTTAAAAACACCACTGGCAACGACTAAACCATTTAATATATCCATCTTTCCTTATCCTATTTAACTCTATACCGCACAGTAATATCATTCTGTAACAACAAGGAATATAATTCGAGGTATTTCCCAAATTATGTTTAATGTCATTCCAGGAACACTTGGAATACAATTATTCAACGAAACTGAGTTTTGGCATCTAGGGTTTGATTGCAATATATGAGTTAAATTTTGTAAAAAATAAATTGACCACTTTCATAGATATAAGATTTTCTGGAAAAATGTTTTTTTTTGAAATTGGAACCTCTGTATATTATTATATTTTCGGATAACTCACATCTTCCTGAATCCTCTATTATAAGCTTTTACTACATTATACAGGGTACTTTAGGAGATCTGGATTAATAATTTTTGTTATTATATGAACAACTGAACTTTCAAGACAAAACATCAAATACTCTTCTAAATATCAAGAAAAACCGAAATTCAATTTCTCACTTTAACACCCTCTATCGCTTTTAATTTTTACTTTTTTACTTTCGGCAAAATTGTTATATTTTAATGTCAAGACTTTTGAACCGCCGAAATTGAATAAATAATTAGCCTGCCTCAGCCTACCGTACTAATTGGACAAATAAGGTGGTAAGGTAATGCTAGAAACAAAAACATTTTTAATAAAATCTGACCAATTAAAAGACGCCACTAGCCTAGCACACGCAATATGTTTCTGATGTCTTACATGTTTATTCTCCAGGCTACAGTGATTATCGACGAGGTGCGATCAATAAAAGTTATGTTATATATTTCAATTTAATACAATATAAACTGCTAGTAAATTGAGAATCCCTCGTAAGACAGTTCAATTTTAAGTTGTGTCAAATGAGATCGTATGATTAATTTTTAGTCATATAAGTCGAGCAATACCTTTTTAATTTTCTACGTGTGTACATACCATTACCTGCAACAATAATAATTTACAATACTGTTCTGGAGTCCTCAGGTCTCACTGTGAGTTTCTCCGAATAGCGACAATGATCTGTTGAAACAACGAGGTCAACAACTATAATTACTAACATCTCCACTAATATAATTATATAAAATCGTGATAGTGGACATAGATAAGAAAACGCTACGCAGTTGAATGTGACAGGGCGAGAAATGGTGTCGTCAGAGATGCTTAAAAGACCGTATCCTCTTATCACTCTCAAACCATCAACACTGTTTTCCAAACGCTGATCATGCTAATGGAAAAACAATTACTCACAATTCTTGTTATGTAGTGTACAGTGTATTAAGAAATTTTAATTAAAGTAGCAAAGTAACGTAACAACTTTTTATACAACAACTTTTGTGCAAGTAACTATATATATATATATATATATATATATATATATATATATATATATATATATATATATATATATATATATATATATAATATATATATATATATATATATATATATATATATATATATATATATATATATATATACATATATATATATATATATATATATATATATATATATATATATATATATATATATATATATATATATATATATACATACATATATATATATATATATATATATATATATATATATATATATATAGGCGTGAGCCACAATAGACCGTATGGTCGCGGTGGAGGGACCGAAATGGCCCACTCACATACAAACCTAACCTAACCTAACGATATATCTACCCAGAGTGGAGTAAAATAATATTGTAATGAGCTATTATCTCACTGCAAATAAACAATATTCCACAGTAACTGCAAACTAACTCTTGTTCAACTGCTTTAATAAGCAAATATTGATAACTTCGATCAAACAATAGTTGTTAAATAAATGTTGTCGAATATTAAATACAGTGTATTAAACTTGCGACAACAAAGACTCTTGAAGTCCATGCCTAAATTAGCGCCTTTCTCAAATACATACTAGGAGTATTGTGTTTCCTAGTACACACAAAAATATTGTTGGAAAATAAAAGCAAAATCAATTATACCTAAGTATAATTTCTATTAATAAAATCTAGTCTAGCCTTACCTGCAAGGGGAAAATCGGCTCCTATCAAACCCGTGTGGTTATCATTAAAATTGAATGAACAAAATTCGTACGGGCGACTGGTAATTGAATTTAGTGTAATATTTGCCCAATGTTTTTTCACGTAGAATCCACGAGTTAATTTAATGTGAAACAATTTTTTAAAGCTTTTATTTTTACGGTCTAGAAATTTGTAAACTTTGATTATTTTGGCTTTGATATTGAGGAGTATTCCTAAATTGTGAAGCTTGATTATTTTAGCCTTGATATTGAAGACTATTTCTAAATGGTTTCTGGAGTTGCATTACAGGAAGGTTTTGGGGCGTAGAACGATTGTTAAAATATCTGGTTTGTGTATTGGGGGTTTTATTATTTGGCGATGTATAATTGCCTGACTTAATAAATGTCCTATCTCTATATTCATAATTTTCCCCCAGAACTATAAATTTAAGAGCATCTTCAATAGATGCAGGAGCAGTGGATCTTACTACTATTCCTGGTGGGTTTCTAAGTCCCCCAAGGAAGCTTTTAATGTTTGTTGAGCTTAAATTGTTCTTTTTACTTATCGTATTTGTTGATTATTTTCAATACAAATTACATTAGAAACCAGGAGTTGTTTAATATATCTACACCCGTTACTAAAGGTTAAAGCATCCTCATTATGCTTCTGTTAAGTGTTAAAAGTCTAGTGTCGTCTCGTTGGTCCGTGGAGTTTTGCACTATAACCTGTCTTAGGTCTTGCCAAGTATTAGTTATTTTTGTGCTTATTATAATATATATATATATATATATATATATATATATATATATATATATATATATATATATATATATATATATATATATATATATATATATTGGCTTGACTGGTTAATTTTGACTATAAAATTAACTAAAAAATGGTTTAAATATAACCTTTCATCGTCGCAGTTATAAAATGTGTTCATAATGAGGTCGCATGCCTTAAGAAAGTTACCAACATTTGCCGCTTCCCCGTTGAACTCAGGTATCATCTTTAAATAGAATTCACTAAAGTTGTTTGTCATATTATTAGCTTAGACCATGTTTATGCTATATTCTGTGGTTCTAATTAAGTTAATATCCATTTTGTTATACAGGATTAATACTGTTATTATTATGAGTTAAATTATTTTGGACTTCCTGTTTAACAATATTATTTTCTAAATTATTTTCTTCAGGAATGACTTCTAAGTTATTTGTCAATTTAAACTGAATAGGGCTGTTTATTGATTCAGTATCCGACATATATTCACTTACGTATGACAAAGTAACAGACAAATTATAGGAGAGCAAGTTACAGTAATAGTAGAAACTTGTTAAAAAACCAAGGAACCAATATTCTTACGATGCCTTAGGTTGCTGGGAGATCCGTTAGTGACTGCGCCAATTAACAACACTTGTACTTAGGTTTTTTTAAATTTATTAAACTATTTTAACTACTAAAGAACAGACTGACATAGTTACTGCCTAAAATATAACTGACCATCTTTTATACAAAACAATGGCTTTATATTAAATGAAACAAGTGTCCGTTACAGATTATCACAACTACATGCTGATCTTTGCTTCTTCAGGAACTCGCACTGCTGACGTATCTGCAACGGTCGGTATAATTCGTAGAATATGCTGTTTGGAACTGCTGCATGGGAATTTAACTCGATATCGTCTACGTTACTTATCGTGGGAAACTGTGTGTTAACTCGCGAAAGGTGGTCCCTACACAGGTCTCTACACTACGGGGTAGTGTAGCGACTTGTGAGTTTTTTAAATGGGCGAATTAGGGCCCCTAGAACCCACGTCTAATGTCCGTTTTAATGTTTATATAGATTTATATATATATATATATATATATATATATATATATATATATATATATATATATATATATATATATATATATATATATATATATATGTATATATATATATATATATATATATATATATATATATATATATATATATATATATATATACATGTTTGTATGTAGTATGTATCTGAGCGATAACCCAAAAATGCTCAACTGATTTGAAGGAAACTTGGCACATATCTTAATTTTGTTAACGTCTTAGACGAGATCATAAATCAGCTATGACGGACATTTTTTACCCCATAAATATCCGAAAATATTTTTTTGAATATATAAGAGTAACTGGAATGAAAATGATATACATAAACCTCTGTTGTCAATTTTAAGTGATTTGGTTCCAAAAATTTGAAGTTTTTCTAAAGTAAAAAGAACGACATGGATTGAAACGACTTAAGTGGTTAAAGTCCAATGCCTGACAAAGACAGAGTAGTCAGCTGCCATGCGTAGATTAATACATACTCCAGGCACAACTCGTAAGTCAACGATAATCAAACAATACAAATAACTTGCGTAAACATACTACCCGAACTAGCGATCAATAAATCTTGGCCACTAGAATCCCGAAAACCGATTAAATCATTTGTCAACAATTACGACGTTAGAATGACAGAGGACATGACATTAAACTTTTGTAAAGTGATTATTTTCTAAGTGGGGGATTCGATAGATATTTAAAATACGCTTTATTTGTAGCTTGATGAACGGCCACAATTAAAGTTACACTAAAAATGTAGTTTTTAGTGGAATTATCAAGATTTAAGAAAATCAATAAAGACATTGTTATCGGACTATGGGTTTTATAAAGAAAATATGACGTTTTTGTGAAACCAAGATTTGATATTTATTCAAAAACACTCGTCACATAGAATAGAGATCCATGAATAAGTGTCCTAAATTTAGATTTTAAATAAAACCGTAGTTCAAACTGAAACGTAATATATATATATATATATATATATATATATATATATATATATATATATATATATATATATATATATATATATATATCAAATCTATGTGAATTATTTTGTCTAAGTAACTGCTGAAGGTAGAGACTGTCGCAATCATTCGTCAATCAGCCGTTTTATTAGAGATAACGTACTAAAAATTTACTTTTTGCAAAGACAATGACACACCTCTTAGCACTGCATGTGCACAAAGTCAGCCAATTGTTATGTAAATTTATACAACGTCTGGACGAAGCAAGTGCGTTATGGAAGTTAATTTTCATAAAAATGTTTTTAATGGCAAATGCGAGCAGGCATCAATCTGATTACCGGTATAGCGTATGTAGTAGAAACAATGTACTATATTTTATCAAAATTACTTGTTGTTTGAAAATGTACAAAAATTTTCCGAAAATAAACTTAAATATTGGTTTCCTAACCAACAAAACTTACGTTAATAGCAAATTGTGTTATTGAAATTTAAAGGATTTAATGAAAATTCGCTACCAAAATGCACTTACTGCGTCCAGATTTTTTTCTTACAAACATGCATCATATATCGATAAAAAAATGCAAAAATGCATAACGAATTTGTTCTACGAAAATTAAGTAAAAATTATAGACCGTTAAACCATAAACTTCACTAAACCTACAGCGAAAGCATCAACTTAACTAAACTAACAGCCAAAGCATCAGAGAAAGAGTCTATTTGAAATGATGTTTCTGTAAATATTTTAGTAAAATAAAGGGCAATGACGGTTGAATCTGAAACTTAAGGGTCCGCAAAACACTTTTTGCAACATTTTCTTTTCACAATCCGTATTTGTTTCACGTTCTTTGCCTAAACCTTGCCAATTTTGACGTTTCAAATTGCGAGTTTGGCGTTTTGGGGAAAACTCCAATTTTTTTTCTTTAAGTGCCCGTAACTTTTTTGTCTTTAAACTTAGAGACCTAAATTGTGTTACATGGTTCAGTCTTTATAATGCAAACACAATTGCGTACCAAATTTGGTTGTCCTTACTTTGTTATTTCCGGAGATATAAATTTTTTTAGAAAGAAAACACCAAATTTTCCAGGAAAACCTGTGCCGATTTTCCTGGCTAACCAACTTATTCAAGCCACTTGCAAGAGGAAGGCACTCACCGAATTTGATTAAGATCGGCCCATTTTTTTTTGAGTTATCGGTGTGATATATATATATATATATATATATATATATATATATATATATATATATATATATATATATATATATATATATATATATATTATATATATATATATATATATATATATATATATATATATATATATATATATATATATATATATATATATATACAAACATATAAAAATTCAAACTGACCCCGGATATGTGTTCTAGGGGTCTTAATTAGCGCTCGTTTGAAGAATTTTTTTTTGAATTCAAAAGTCGGAATCTCCTCTTTAGTGGCGTTCTGTCTTTCTAGTGTTTACCCAACTTTAACCGTGGCCTATATCAGCTTGTTTAGGAGCCATGGCGGGTCCCTTGGCGATACGTGTCCCTGTTTTCCTAAATATAGTGTAAAAAGGTCCGGACGTAGCAAATGCGTTATGGTAGTGAATTTGCATAAAAACGTTTTTAACACTAAATATGTTTTTTAAGACACCAGGCATCAAATTTGGTTACCATAATACCCTATATAGCAGAAACAATATACCAGATTTCATCAAATAAGCTTTTCGAAAAAACACCGAAAAACGTTTTTTGCATGAAAATTTGAAAACAATATTTTCACGAAAATCAGAAAACATTTTTTTAAATTACTTATTAAACCTTTATTATTATGCCCTTCACTTCTGAAACACAAAACACCAACTGTTCTATTTGAAAAAATTGGGGACAGTTTGATTTTTTAAATTCTGTCTTTAATTAAGAGCGCCTGTATACGGCAGCTCGATTTTTTCATTAAATATTATAAACGAAAACCCCTCTGAATGCGTCATTTGCATGGCACTCCGATTAATATTGGTACAAACGCCGTATCACGATTTTTTATATGTGCTAAAAATGGGAAAAGGTGCAAAACAATTGAAATAACTCGAAAACAAGCATGCATTTCGACAGAAAATGCAAAAATTCAATAACATAAGGGGTGCTTGATTTTAAAAAAAAGGAAATGTGTATCGCCCACGACTTATGGGTCACCTGTGATTGTCGAAATAATTTATATAAGGTGGAGCTTAAGATACCATTCAATTAACATATACAATTGTTTGTCGTATCTTTTGTAATAACAGTAATATTGTGCTTTACCGTAGAAATGCGTCACCCTGTGTATATAACAGATACAAGCTGAAACTAACCGGGGATACGGGTCCTAGGGGACCTAGTTCGGTGCTCATTTGAAAAAATCTTTTAAAAATTCAAAAGTCGCGGTCTCCTCATTAGTGAATTTGTTCTAAGAAAATTTGCTAAAAATTATACACAACTAAACCATAAACTCTATAACCAAAACTACTCCTACAGCATCAGAGAAACGGTCTACTTAAAATGAATTTTCTGGAAACATTTTAGTAAAATCAAGGACAATGACGGTTAAAGCTGAAACTCAAGGACTTGTATAAGACACTTCTTGCAACATTTTCTCTACATAGACCGTATTCGCTTTAGGTCCTTTGCCTAAATGTTGTTAATTTTGACGTTTCACATCGCGACTTTGACTTTTTAAGAGGAAAAGTTCTCAAATTTTCAAAGTAATTGTTTTGGTATTTCTTGACCTTTTTGGCCCAAAAAACTTAGTCTTTGTTTGTAACATACAATATATCTTGTTACCCATACAAAATATTTTGCTTTTGCCCGTTTATCTGATCATCAGTGGTACCCATTTTTTTTCTTTAAATGCCTGTAACTTTTTAGTGATTTTTTTTTTAAATCACTAATAGAGAGGTATCGATGGTGAGACTTTGCAAAAAATTTTTCAAACGAGCGCAAACTAGGACCCCATGAACCCCTATCCGGGGTCAGTTTCAATTTTTATATGTATATATATATATATATATATATATATATATATATATATATATATATATATATATATATATATATATATATATATATATATATATATATAGTTCGTTAGCCAAGAAAATCGAACAAGGTTTTCCGGGAAAATTTTGAGTTTTCTTTCGAAAAAAATTTTTTCCTCCAAAAATTACAATTCAATTTTAATGAAATTTGGTGGATATGTTGCCTTGAGAAAGACCTTATACCAAAATTAAACTATCTAAGTTTATATAATATTGAGTTATTCAAATTTGAAGGATTTAATAAAAATTCACTACGATGACGCACTTGCTGCGTCCCGAATTTATCTTTCAACCTATAGTGGTACATAGTTTCCTTTTTGTGACATAAACCAGCGTACCAAACTTGGTTGCCGTACCTTTGTTATTTTCCGAAATATAAACATTTTTCGAAAGAGAATACAAAATTTTCAGCGAAAAACTGGGCCGATTTTCTTGGCTAACGAACTTATCCAAGCCATTTGCAAAAGGAAGGTACCCACCAAGGTATCTAAAATCAGCCCATTATATCTAAACATATAAAAATTCAAATTGACCCTGGATATGGGTTTTAGGGGGCTTTTTGAAGACATTTTTTCAACATTTTAAAGTCAAGATCTACTTATTAGTGATTTTTTAAAGAAAATTCACTAAAGGCGTTTAAGTTAAATGGGCGGTACAAAGTTGAACAACAATTTGGTTTAAAGGTTACGTCTGATTAGATTGATTATAAATAAAGTTTCGTCTAGAAAAAAACGGAAAAATTATTTCACTTTTTTTTATATAGAATAGACAGTTACATATAAACTATAAGGGTTTGTGGCTAGTGGGTCCCATCCCTGAAGCCAATAACTGAGACGCACACACGCAAATGCAATGATATTATGTATTTCATTCATAAGTTAATACAAGAATATGAGAAGATACGAAAGAATAAAAGAAATCGGCTCACGTCTCTATGAAAATGATTTAAAAGCAGTTTGTTTTTTATCTTTAAAATCAAAAAGACGTCATCTAAAATCGAAACAGTGGAATGTGTTTCAACGACTGGGGTACTAGTCACAATTCAATTAATTTTGTAATTTGCTGTTTACTTACATTTACTTTTGGGATATAATATAAAATTTCCTGCAGCAGCATATTACCGTCTCTATAACTACCACATAAACAAACAATTTATTAAGTAGCATCTGTGGTGCAGTGGTAGAATACTTGCGTGATTGCAAGCGGCCCGGGTTCGATTTCCACCCGATGCATGTAACATTTGGTTTTGTTTGATTTACATTAATATTTGGTAGAGACAATAGTGTCCAGATTTTATAGGTTTGGATCATGATTATATTTTTCTATAAAATGTCTGGATAATTCTGTCAAAAATTATAATTTTCAGCAGGCATTTTTAATTGTTGATATTTATGAATTTCCGTTGAAAAAACTTTTGTAGCTTTAATGAAATTTGTTCTTGTTTCTTTTAAAGAGACACACCGTACTTATATATACCAAATTTTAATCTTCTAGGTTCATAGAGAATTGAGTTTTGGGCCTTTAAAGTTTTTACTTTCAAAACGAGCTAGAATACAAGATAAACTTATTTTTTGTGATTATAGAGAGATGTAGATAGAAGCGCAATCGAAAAAATTCTTCAAACGAACTCGTATTAGGACCTCTAGGTCTGTTTAAATTTAAAGTATTAATTTTAGTAATATGCGGTACCAGTGTCCAATTCTTATGAAAATTCACCACTATAACGCACTTGCTGCGTCCCCAATTTTTTAAATATTGATACTAAATTTAGATTCTTTATTTTATTCAATGTTTTTTTCTAAAACCACGTACAGTCATCATCATGTGGACACACCGGAGCTAAAGCGAATTGAGGGAGATAAAATAAAAAGTTTTGGTTTACTAAATGATGGTAATGAGGTGTTACAGATGACAAACATTAGGTGTTTAACTTTAGATAGATGCACGTAATATAGGACACAGTGTCGCTGGTGAGATGGCGAGATGGAGCGCTTTCCACATATAAAACTTGATAACTTTCATATATCCATTTAGTTCCAGATTATTGAGCACTTAGATTCCTCCATAAATCGGTGGCGAATGTGGCTTGGGAGCCGCAGATCCAAGATGGAAGATGTATCATGTTCTATCTACATTTTGCAGGGCAGGTTGTGACCCGGCCCATTATATAAATACACGATGATATATATCCGATATCTCGCGTGGGCGGACGCCAACTCTATCGAACGTGAGATACATATTGATAAAAAAAAACGTCTAAAAAACGTCTATAAACTGCCAGCCCTGTTATCTGCCGACATCGATATACGTGCCCTCAGTTATAAGCCATCTCTCAGATATTTTAAATGACTATCCCAGTTTATGATGGACTGGATCTTGGTAATTTATAACGATATCCAGTCATTCCAGTTAACCTCTGTAGCTCTGTACTACTTAAAACGCGACTACAAATTATTTTATCATAAGGCTCTAAAAATTTTTTTAAATTCATATATTTACCCAAATTAAAGTTTAAGATTGTTTACTGAAGAAAGATGAATTGCATATATGTCGCAAATTAAAAACAACTTAAATATAAAGAAGGTCCTTTGTTCGAATGTACAAAAAACTCATGCTTTTTTGCCTTAGTTCATAAACGATTTCTGCTTGTATGGTTTCTTAGTCTAATTAAACGAATTCTGCGAAAGTTAGAAAATTTACATAAAACTTTGCCAACTGATCCCACTTCGACCCTTTGAACTTGGATAAATTGGTTATTTTTAATAACCTACTAGATTTTTTTTAAACTTTGTTTTTTTACCGTCGGTCTATTTCCGCGACTATGACCAATCACCGACGCCAGGGAGCAGTTTCACCTCACTATCCTAAAAATTTGCTGAAGACCTTTCTTTCTGTAAGGAGAGTAGGGATCTTAAACGTGCCCAACATCGCATGTTACACGGGACCGGTGGCTTAACTTCCCCTCCGAAGCGCAAAACATGCAGGCATTCCACTTGCTCAAACATAATGCCACAATATTGGTTGATGTTAATTTACAATAAGTACTGAAAAACAATTTTACATTTTTAGTGGAAATTGAACCTGGGACCCTTGGTCCAGATGCAGATTTTTATAATGAACATATCAGGAAACGAAATACTACCCTAAAGAGCGTGACATATCAGCTTCTAACAAAATTTTAAACTAGAAAAACATGACAGGTACGTTTAGAAATTGATCGTTAAAGACCGATGACGACAATTTTGAGAGAAAGTTATATAACTTTACTCACTCGTTTTGTACAACCTGGCTCATTAAAATGAAGGAGATTTGTAACTTTTTTCAAAAATGATTTAGACTCATGAATCATATTTTACGAAGAAAAGAATAGTCAACAGGAAAAATATTCACTACCGGCCTCAAGAAGACCTTCACTGCTGGGACAAGGAAACTTTCAACAATCATTTAGTTTCACAGTGTTTTGTTTAGTTTAGTGATAGCAGGGTATGTTTTACAATTTATTTTGAAACCTTAACATGTGATAGGTTGTCGACCGTATTAAAGATGTGGTTGTAGACTTTGTAGACAATTTGATATGTTGGTAGCAGTCAGATGGGGCACCAGCTCAGCCATTTCGAGATGTCGACAGGCAGTTGACTAACATATTCGATGATCGTCGGTTAGGTCGAAATGGGCCTTTGAAGTGGCCTCCACGATCACTGGATCTATCACTTCTGGACTTTTATGTATGGTGTGATATTAACAACAAAGTGTATTCTTATCCAGTATTATATTTAGAAGATCTAATTAACCATGCTGAAACAGCTTTTAGATATTTGAGCGATACTATGACCAAGGGTTTTATAGAGTTTGTACATAGATTGTCGTTTGTATATACGTAGGTATATCAGAATTTGTATATTTGTGGAAAAAAAAAACACAAAAGCCATCTGTGTATATAAAAAAAATTAGAGAGAATATGAGTGTATATAAAAAAAGCAATAAAAAACATAATTTTAAAAATGTGCACGTTTGCACATAAAAAAGATGTGTGTATGTCTATATTTAGAATGTTGTACGAAATGTATATGTAATATATAACCCACCTTGTATATGTATAATCATAACCATAAAAATAGATTTAGACAGACTGTAAGTTATGTGATATTACAATTCTGCATGAAATTGCAAATTTGTTACCTCGGGAGTTATCAACGAGTCATCAAAAACATGATAATGATAAATATATAACTGAAATGTTTAAAGTATATGGTTAGTGAAACCGCAAGCTTGAGGCCAAACCCAATCCTCACACACACAAACAGACACACACACACACACAAACACACACACGCAATCACAAACACACACACACACACACACACACACACACACACACACACACACACACACACACACACACACACACACACACACACACACACACACACACACACACACACACACACACACACACACACACACATACACACACACTACCACCAAAATCCATAAGGGGATTTTACTCTATATGAAGAAGAGTAGCAGTCACATACAACAGCTATTACTGTTTTAATTTCGGTTTATATAATTTTGTCTACGTTCTCTGTACAGAGCATATTTTGTTAAAAATCGACACGTTCTTGGTTGCTTTATTAGTTTGTATAATTCTGCATATCATTCTGCAAACTTATATTAAAACTAGTCATTCGAAATGATTACAAGTAAAAGCAGTGGAGTATTCATTTAACACACAGCACAGTTCTGTTTGACAAGGTGTAATTCCGTCCTAATGTCATTTTCACAGCCATTCATCCTTAGAGAGCAAGACATATCCACCGTTGTTTTATGAATTTTACGAAGAACAATTTATACTGTGAAAACTAATAAAGATATGCATAGGGAACCATAATACCTATCGAACGATGATATATATATATATATATATATATATATATATATATATATATATATATATATATATATATATATATATATATATATATATATATATATATATATATATATATATATGTATATATATATATATATATATATATATATATATATATATATAACTTCTGTCTAGTATTACTGTGTAATTCTGTTAAATAATCTAAAATAATTCGCATTAAAATTTGTGGTAATATTATATATTATTATATATAAGTTTAGGAACAGCTGTACAGTTTTAGGTGAATTGGTTATCTGTTGTCTATTGGGTTGGTACTCCTGCCATCTCCAGAGACAGATGAATGGGACAGTATATTTGTCCTTGTCTATCACATTAAAGTGTAATTGATTGTCTCTCTCACACAGTGAAAACACCTTTTAGTAGTAAATTCAAAAATTGTAAAAAACTATCAAAGTTTTATCAGTGATACAGCCATTTTGTAAAAATGTAAGCGTCTTTTTGATGTTGCAGTCTACACTGCTGTTTTTAGATAACAAATTAGAAAATATTTTCATCAAATTTAGTTAAATTTAAGTGTCTAAGTTGAGAGCTATATTTTGACATATAATAATGTTGTGTTGTAGTGCAGAATGTTCTGTTGTATGTGTATGCTATTTTATCTTCTGGATCAAATTGTAAGTTCAAACAGAAATAACTTAAAAACAAAGACGAAATATTTGCAAGAAAGAATAAAGATCTTACTTTAAAAATTTGCCTCCTTTTTGGTCTTATAACCCTTAAATTACTAATACGGTTTCATATGAGTATATATAAATTAAAAGTAAATCTAGATGTGAATTCTGGGATCCATGGTTCGAGCTTAATTTTTTTAAATTATTTATAATCTTAGTCGCAGTCTCCTCATAAGAAAACTTTTCTACACAAATTCCCTAAAAATTGTTTCACCGAAATAAACATACTATATAACTTTTAGCAAATAAAGTATACTACCTAACAACATTTAAATTATTACCCCAAGAAGACTTGTCATCTGGTTTTTAGTTTAATTACTAAGTACTTTCACATTACAAAAATGTAAGATATCCACAAGTTGTCTATAATAGCTATAAAAGTCTATTCTGTCTAGTATTACTGTGTAATTCTGTTAAATAATCTAAAATAATTCGCATTAAAATTTGTGGTAATATTATATATTATTATATATAAGTTTAAGAACAGCTGTATAGTTTTAGGTGAATTGGTTATTTGTTGTCTATTGGGTTGGTACTCCTGCCATCTCCAGAAACAGATGAATGGGACAGTATATTTGTCCTTGTCTATCACATTAAAGTGTAATTGATTGTCTCTCTCACACAGTGAAAACACCTTTTAGTAGTAAATTCAAAAATTGTAAAAAACTATCAAAGTTTTATCAGTGATACAGCCATTTTGTAAAAATGTAAGCGTCTTTTTGATGTTGCAGTCTACACTGCTGTTTTTAGATAACAAATTAGAAAATATTTTCATCAAATTTAGTTAAATTTAAGTGTCTAAGTTGAGAGCTATATTTTGACATATAATAATGTTGTGTTGTAGTGCAGAATGTTCTGTTGTATGTGTATGCTATTTTATCTTCTGGATCAAATTGTAAGTTCAAACAGAAATAACTTAAAAACAAAGACGAAATATTTGCAAGAAAGAATAAAGATCTTACTTTAAAAATTTGCCTCCTTTTTGGTCTTATAACCCTTAAATTACTAATACGGTTTCATATGAGTATATATAAATTAAAAGTAAATCTAGATGTGAATTCTGGGATCCATGGTTCGAGCTTAATTTTTTTAAATTATTTATAATCTTAGTCGCAGTCTCCTCATAAGAAAACTTTTCTACACAAATTCCCTAAAAATTGTTTCACCGAAATAAACATACTATATAACTTTTAGCAAATAAAGTATACTACCTAACAACATTTAAATTATTACCCCAAGAAGACTTGTCATCTGGTTTTTAGTTTAATTACTAAGTACTTTCACATTACAAAAATGTAAGATATCCACAAGTTGTCTATAATAGCTATAAAAGTTTAACGATTAGCGAACGAACGTTTAAACTTTTACAGATTACGAAGAAGACTTGAGGAGAGGCTGAGAAAGTTAAGTCTATTGAAATAGAAGGCAGCAGGTTGTTTTTAGTTGTACGGTTGGCAGGTAACCAGCAAACGATTAGCAGAGGCTAATGAAATGTCAAGTGGGGACACGCAGAGTGCTTCTACCAACTATTTATTCCATTACACATCCTCTCTGTCTTGACTCTTTACTTTATCTCCGACATCTTTCACTTAATATACCTCCGTTTTCAATTCACTTCTCCCTTTCCACATCGTGTTCCCTTAGCAATTCTCATCAACAAGGATACAATTTATGTGTCCATTCAGCTAAAGCATTGATCTCAACTGGTATACACAGATGTCGCAATATACCTATAAAGAATGAAATAAAAAAAGTAAAACAAAGAACCGGTGCATTTACCTTTATATGGTAGCTTCCGAAATAAACTTTGTGGCAAATGTATAGCTAAGAATATAAATGCTTATATGTAATTTAAAAATTATAGAGGTGTCCCAACGGAAACATATATAATAGTAATCGATATATACAGAAGTATCTACAGGTAATTTTAGAAATTTGGTTACTACATATGTCGGTCAGTTGGGCCAATATTCTTACAATATTTTCAAGTTTCTGGCAGTTCCGGAAGTCGACAACAACTTGTTTATTTTAAATCAAACACCCCCATATTTCTCATTATTTGATTATATGTAAGCTTTAAGTTAATTTTGTGTGAAGTTGTCTATAACTAAATTGGGTTGTTTTCGAGAAATTTTAGGTTTTAATAAAAATAATAGTTGCAGCGACCTTTTAAGCATTTTGTATCTTTAACAGTGGAACAACTTTAATTACAATTTTTGCTACAAAAATAGTCTAGAGTCTAGGCATTGCTATATCTGAAAATTATTGCATAATGAGTAACATACAGGGTCATTAAAATGTACAAGCTAATTGAATAGGTCACAAAAGTCGATATTTTCAAATAGAACGATAGTTGTATTTGAAACAATATTATGCAGTTAAAACAAAAATTTAATTTCTAACCACAATACAAGTACCAGAATCGTTTCTAACGAAATAAGAATTATTTGGCACCGTCTGTACACAGAATCTGGCAAGAGTAACAATTAAAACCACACCAATACACACATGTTGAAGAACTTTTACCAAGATATTATGGGCCTATATAAGAACTCTGTGGGTGGTTTTTAATTAATTTTTAAAACGAGCAACATTTCTCTCGCCGTCTGCTTCTTCTCAGTATCAGCGTTCTGTAAATATTTGAGCTGGTATTATTGAAAATGAAATCATTGGTTCAATTATTCTGCCACATATACTGAATTATATCTTGTATGTAAATTGCCTGATGTGTGATTTGCCCGAAATATTACCTATATTGGTGAAAAATAGAATATGGTTCAAACAGGCTGATGCACCGGCGCATTTTGCGATTGATGTTAGGAGGTACCTCTCGAAAACATACGGTTATCGATGGATTGGTCATGGTGGCCCAGTATCATAGTCACCAAGATCCCCTGTTTTGAATCCTTTATATTTTTATCTATGCGCCCACATAAAGGAGCTTGTTTACAAGGCATCAGTACAAATATTTGAAGGACTTTTACAACGCATAAAGCTATCCCTTGTAAGAGTACGGCAACATCCGATGTGTACAGGAAGAAAACCATCACGCTAAGTTACATTCCAAATGACTCACATCATACTTTTACACAAAAAACGGCCAGTTTAAATTTGTTAGTAAATAGATTCATGCGATTTTCTTTAAGTAAAAGTAGATATAACAGAAAATTAGAGTACATTAAAAATGTGGGTAAATATACCGTATAGTCAGTTTACTTAGTGGAAAAATTAATAAATAGACACAGAACAAGAAAATGTTAGCGGAATCCACGACATTCAGAAAAGCTAAAATAGAAAAAAGTTTGTCTGCTTACCATTTAACTCGCGAAACATAAGGGGTCTCGAGAGCATTTTAAAGAAATTTCTGGACGCAGCAAGTGCGTTATGTTAGCGAATTTTTATTAATGCTTCAAATTTGTATAGCTCAATTTTCTATAAACCTAGAAAGTTGAACATTTTGGTATGTAGTAAGGTATTTACGAGGGCCACATATCACCAAAATTTCATCAAGATAACTTTGTTATTTTTTTAGAATATATATATATATATATATATATATATATATATATATATATATATATATATATATATATATATATATATATATATATATATATATATATATATATATGTTTTCCTGTGATTTCTCCATCTTTAGATCATCGGTCCATTACCTAACACGTAGTATAAATATAATGTGTAGTAGTTAAGTAGTTTCAAATTTTTCATCCTCTGATGACGCTAACTTTGTTAGTGAAACGATCGTCAGGTCTTTAAAAGATGGGCTGAGGTAATTTGGGTTCTCCAAGTGTACTTATAAATATTTGTTGTTCTTTACAAGTAAATTGACCCGTGAGAAATGGATTAATCTATTGCTTATATTTTCTCTTTGCTCTTACAACAGCCTAGCTAATTATTAATTAGCAAACTAGCGTAAGCATCAAAAGATATGAATATAAATAATAAAATAATAATAAAACGTATTTAGACTAATTTAAAAACTATGTACCGAAGCCAGGTGAGTAATTTTTTTTATATAGATTACAAAGGAGGCTGTTCTGTCGATCTCCTATCACAGGATACAATCCTTATTAGTAACTTAGATATTATAAGGTTGGCGAGTGGATTATTATAGTCTCAGTGGAGCAGATGAATCTGACAATAAATCAACTAACTAACAAGACGCACGTTCATGAAGTGCGAGCTCCGCCTGTTGAGCACGACTTGCGACGATGAGTAGACCATTTACCCGCCCTCCAACGCCATGTGGGACCGCAGCTTTATTCTATGTTGCCATATGCAGACGTGAGCAAAAGCATGAAATGCTGGGCAAATGTAACTGATGCCCAGTAAGATAAAAAATGTATAAAAAAAACAAAGGTCAAAACAAAGACATCCCTGTGTTAAGTAAAAATGTTAAGGCCTTCCCGATCGTTTCTAATTAACATTGGCTGCTACTTTTTAGAAACATACTAGGTATTCCTGTCATTTCCCGCACCTTATCGTGTGGTATTATTACTATTATCAGGGGGTGATATTATTATTAAAAGGTCTCTAAATGGTGGTGTACAGTGGTGTCTTTTAAAGTTTCCAAGTTGACGTTTCAGCCCCCAATGCCCCCCGGCGTACTTCCGTAAAGCCTTATAATGATATTATAATGTTAAGAAGTTTTCCCCTATTCCCATAGTTTTTACAAATAAGGTCCCACATTCTCTATAGGGTAGCTGTGCTTTTTCCTTTTCTCAATTCTTCAAAGCGAGTTGCTACATAAATGAGCTAATATAATGGCAATGACTATGGCATTTTCATTGATTAAAATAAAATAATGGAAACAAAATTTTTCCAGAGGCATTTAAATTCAGTTTAGAGAGGGAGGCAGGCATTTGGTCTCTATCCCCGCGACCTTTCAGATATGTTGTAACAATCCATGTAAATCTCTAAAGCACCCGGTTCAACTATATCTCTAACGAGTCCACAGCCTACACAAAAGTTCCTTTATTTAGCTCTCAGACTTTGGTTTCTCCACACGGCCATATCGATGCCTTCTTTTTCGAATCCCTGAAATAGAGAAATAGCGAAAGACAAGATTCGCTTCCAGGAACTTGATACATCCGTTTACTGAGGAGAAGATCTACTTCCACCCTCGGTGGCTCCCTATGCGTTCATCGGATTTGTCGTTTCTTGGGCTATGTGTCCGTTAATGTACCTCTCCTACAGTTCAAGCCAGATGAGCCTATGTTATTAAACACCTCTATCCCTCATGTCTTGCAATCCGTTCTAGAGTCCATACTTTTGCCATCTTTCTGGTATCTAGTCCTTAGGGACTGTGGTGTCTCCCGTTGCCCCTCGCCCCCTTACACAAATTGCAGCCACGTGGCCGGCTATCTGGAAGCTCTATTAACGTTTCCACCAGCCCACTTGTATCTCTTTCAGAGCCTCTTACCTTCTTATGGGTTCAGCAATTGGAAGTGTGTACCTTTCTCAGACGGGGCAGAATAGAGTCCACTCAAAATTCAAGAAAGCCACTAATAAAATGTAGTGTACGAGGTTGCCCCAGGGAACGTGCACGGCCGCTTATAGCCTGCGACCATCCAGCAGTCTGCACGTTATCTTACACATTAGCTTGGTTTTTATTTCGGAAAGAAAAAACACGTGAATGTCGAGAAGGAAACAAGAGACAATCGATAGTACAATGGCAGGAAGAGTAGCCAGACACGAAAGATGAAAATAAAACAGCATGCCCCGAAACTATCTGAAATAAAGGCATGCTTGGAAGAAAATGCTTTCCTCATTTTCTGGGCTTGGGACCGGCACCAGTGACGCCGTCATCCTTCGTAAAGAGCGGCAACTACTCTCATAGTATATTTTTCAGAAATATTTTTAACGGGGTAGATAGAGCCGTTACACAAGCAAGCCAATTAATCGCTGATTAAGAATTACAGGCTAATGAGCCCTATTTCTATGAACAAGGATTTAAAACGACCACATCGGCATAGTATGCAAAAAAAATATGTATATAATGCATTAAATAAAGTGCTCCATTACTATGTATCTCCGTTGACCCGGCCAAAACTTTTGATCCGGCAAGTCATCGACAAAATGGAGCTTTGGTTTCCGAGGACACGATATTCGCTAGTTTAGAACCAGCTTAATAAACGTGAGTAGCACGTTAGGGTGCGGATTTTCATAGCGAATATGTGGGCATGAAGTATGGTGGCTCTTCTCCAGCAGGAAATGGCTTGATCTGCTGGTAGTTGATTGGATATTGACCCATTTAAAAATTAAAATTTATTTCTTTACTTTAGCATATAATAAATGCTTCAAAAGACTGTGTTGTGTTGCTGAATGATAATTGTTGAAATAAGCTGCTTGACTACATTTTCATATTAAAAGATGAATAAAAAAATTCTGGACGCAGCAAGTGCGTTATGGTAGTGAATTTTCATAAAAATGTTTTTAATAACAAATATGTGTTTTTTTTTAAGAAAGCAGGCATCAAATTTGGTTACCAGTATAACCTATATAGTAAAAACAATGTGCCTTGTTTAATCAAAATAACTTTATTGTGTGAAAATGTACAAAAATTTCCAAAAGTAAACTTAAAGTGTTCCCGAAAAAACACGTTTCTTGGTCAACCTTATAGGTTAATAGCAAATTGAGCTGTTCAAATATGAAACATTTGATTAAAATTCGCTACCATAACGCACTTGTTGCGTCAAGAATTACTTTTCTTACAAACATGCATTATATTTCGATGGAAAATGCAATAACATACGGCGTGTTTGATTAAAAAAAAAATTGAAATTTGTATCACCAACGACTTATAGGCCATCCTGTGATTGTAGAAATATTATTTTAAGATGTAGCTCAAGACACCCTATAATTAATATATACAAAAAAATTTCATATCTTATATAATAACGGATATATTGAGCTTTATTGATTTTTTACGAAAATTCGACAAAAATTATATACCATTAAACGATAAACTCTATAGCTAAGGCCAAGCATCAGAGACAGGGTCTATTTGAAATGAATTTTCTGGGAATATTTTAGTAAAATGAAGGACAATGACGATTGAAACTAAGACTTTAGGGTTTGTAAAACATTCTTCTTGAGACATTTTATTTCTATAGCCCGTATTAGATTCAAGTTCTTTGCCTAAATGTTGCCAATTTTGGCATTTTAAATCGCCACTTTAACGTTTTGAGGAAAACCCCAATTTATTTTTCTTTAAATGCCTATAACTTTTTTGTCTTTTGACCTACATAACTAAATTTTGGTAACCTATAAGGATGTAAACCTGCGTGCCAAATTGGTTGCCCTTACTTTGTTAATTCCGGAGATATAAATTTTTTTCGAAAGAAAACACAAAATTTTCCGGGAAAAGCTGGGCAGATTTTCCTGGCTAACGAACTCATCCAAGCCATTAGCAACAAAAATTTGTTCACCAAACTTAATCGAAATCGGCCCATTATTTTTTGAGTTATCGGTGTGATACATATATATATATATATATATATATATATATATATATATATATATATATATATATATATGTATATATGTATATATATATATATATATATATATATATATATATATGTATATATATATATATATATATATATATATATATATATATATATATATATATATATATACATATATATATATAAACATATAAAAATTGAAACTGACCCCGGATATGTTTTCTGGAGGGCCTAATTAGCACTCATTTGAAGAAATTTTTTCAAAATTCAAAAGTCGGGATCTCCTCATTGGTGAATTTTTTTTAAGAAAATTCACTAAAAGCAGTTATGGTTTTTCAAATTAATTCTAGAGTAAGTGAAAATATAATTAAAATGTTCATTACCCATAACTGACTAATGGGTAATATAACGATTTTTTTGAAACAATTCGCCCAGCTCTGTCAGTCTACAAAACCAAAAATTTTCGATAAATTTTATAATACTTTTTTGAATATCACAGCTTTTAAGCTTTGTAGTATTTTACTGTTCAAAATTAATTGAAAGCACGTTCTAAAAAAATCTTGCCAATGGGACATATATGCAGATATAATCCTAGAAAATTTTCCTTGGTAAGGTGAAGATGCTATTAATTTTCTTTTGATTTAATCTGAATCCACTTTGATCTATGTTTAGGAGAATGCTGTTTTTAATGTACCTACCCCACACTCGCTTGTTTATTATATTCTCGATTGGTTCATATAGACAGCAAATTAGTGAGATCGCTAGTTGGACCAAGCTTTCCTGCTTTGTACAGAAAAGATCGCTAGTTGGGACAAGCTTTCCTGCTTTGTACAGAAATTAATGATTTTCTCCAAATTTTGGCAAATACTAGGCTCTGCCAAATAAGGTTGAATCCTTTTTGCGCATTGACTGGGAACTGCTTTAAAAATAAGTTAAAATGTCGTAGATCCCTGCTACTATGTCTTTGAGATGGAAGCTTTATAGCTTATCTATAAATTATTTCAGAGGTCAATTAAAAATTTCAGTGATATGTTTATTCAATTCATTTTATAACAACGAATATTTATGTCCAGTTTCACAAACCGCGATTTAATATTTAACGGCCCGTTAGATCATCGAGGCTTCAGACGACCAATCACATACTATGATTCGGGTTTTTGGCCATGACAACCAAATTTTGAAGCTGTGGTTGGTTGTATTAGGCGATGATTAACTAACAGGCCTTTAAGTGTTTAATTGAGCTTTGTGAAACTGGGCATATAATTGTTACACCAAAAAATCATAATGCAAAACTAACTAAACCTTTATCGGACGTTTTCCCAATTGTAGAATAATTCAGTAGACTAGGCAACAATGCCTTAACCACCTCTGCTAACTTTCTGATCGGCACCTGATAGCTGAGCCGCATCAAAACAATAAAAATATTTGCTCAGCAATTACCATCATCTCTATCTCAACATCCACTACACTAGTGCACACATTAATTTCACAAAACCACACATTCTCCATTTTGTTTCTTTCTAATCTTATTCCGTCTCACTCGCTCACCTTATCCCTGGAAACGGCTACATGCGGCTGTATCTACCTGTATAGATACTAATGAGCGTTATGCCTTTACAGATGTTATCTGTACTGTTCACCAGAAATCACGTATTACTTAATGCAATATTGAACATATAATTCTACCACTATTAAATCTAGGTAATGAATTTTAGTTCCTTATAGATCATTGTTATTAGAGCTAAATTTTCATAAACATTTATAAATCAAACAATAAATAATAACTTATTACAAAACCAAACAAGCTAAGAATGCCGTATTGCATGGTAAGGAACAACTATTAGAAATGACTAATAAAATTATGAGAACAAACGGTAAAGGCAAATGCAATTTAAATACAATTAATAAATGAAAATAATTATAAAATGAGAAATATATTAAAGCACCCCTTTAAAATAAGATTCAATGCTTTCTTATGTAGAGTGACCAATATCAATATTGTTTTCGCTAATTAAGTAATTTTTAAAAGTAGTGAAAACATAACAAAATTTAAGTAAGTTTGTTGGCGACGCAAGTATGATCTTTGGTGCAAAAGAAAATTAAACTGGCACAATAGCTACGAACAATGAACCACGTAAATAACCTTTCAAATGAAGTATATCACCTACACAAGCATGTAGAAGAGACTGGACAATCATGCGGCGCATAACAAGATAGAGCCTTGGTGGTTCAGGGATAAGAACGTGTGCATCTGAGCCGAAGGGTACTGGGTTCGATCCCAGGGTTCCCCTTTCACTTTTTCAGTACAAACTGTAGAATTAACATCAACCGAGGTTCTGGCATTGTATTTGAGCAAGTTGAATGTCTGCACGTTCCGCCCTTCGGAGGGGCGCGTAAAGCCGTCAGTCCCGTGTCCATACAATGTTGGGCACGTTAAAGATCCCTAACCTCCTCGCAGAAAGGCAGGAGTTCGTCAAAATTTCCAGGATAGTGAGGTGAGACTGCTCCCTGGCGTCGGTGATTGGCAATAGTCGCGGAAATAGGCCGACGTTAAAGAAACAAAACACACACACATAACAAAATGTCATGTGGCCATCCTTGAGATAATGAAATACCTTCTCTCCAAAGTAGTAGTAGCAATTTGGTAAGGTTAGCGCCCGGCAGGTAGCCCACATCGGGCGCTTTCTGTCAGCCCCGGCATCCAGCAACTCTTCCTCAGTTTCGTCACCAAGCCTCCTCGACTTCAAAATAATGGCCATGACGGTCTCCCAATGCACGGAACTTACTTGGCTCTTCTGTAGAGTCCTCGAACCAAACAATTCTATTCGAAGACTCCCAAAAGCATCACATTCGCACAGGTAGTAGTAAGCCGTTTCTTCAGACCCGCCGCATTCCTGACAAAAGGAATCCCTCTTGACACCTACCAATGTAAGGTGTCTTCTGAGACTACAGTGACCTGTTAGTCCCCTATAACAAGGCGAAATGCAGTACGACTTCTATCAAGCAGCCAGAGAGTATTGTTTCTATCCTGCCTCTGCACGAAGTCTACAACCACTGACTGGCCTACAATTCTTCTTCATGGCCTCCTCAGTCCATCTATTTAGGGCGTCGGAGACCAAACGTTGCGAAGTTGTTCGCCACCTCATTCCTCGCCACGCGCCAATGTCCGAGAGCTCACCTTCTTTGTCATGGCCAGACCCGTAAGAGCGTCAACGCACTCCTGAGCCAGAATTGATATAAACTCGGGCACACAGACCGCCCGGAAGGCTGATTGACTATCCAAGCAAATGTATACACATTCCTCGGGGCTCCTCGAATAGCTACCGACAGGATATCGTATACCTCCGTTTCGAATGGCGTGGCATATGCGACGAGAGCATAACTCTCGTGCACCCTCAGGCTATCGATGTATATTCCCGCCGCGGAGGAGTGCTGCTCCTCCAGGCGTGATCTATCAGTAAAACAAAGCAGGGTAGCAGGCTGGAAAGCAATCTCATTATCCCACCATTGGTCCTTTCTGGGGAGGGTATATGTCCTAGTTAGCCTAATATAATCCTCTGCATTTCGTATCTTGATGGTTGAAGTTGAAATTTCATTTTCTACCTCCTTTACGTGTACTGTAATTGATCCCTCACCACACCAGTTTCCAGGATTGCGCATTCCGAAAGCGAAACAACCTTCATCCTGATATAGATGGAAAGCGGCGGCAGCATCAGCAAAACCTGTGGCGCGGCTGAGATTGACGTCTTTATAGCGCTGGTAATACCCAGACTTGCCAACCTTCAAATTTTGGCCAGCTTCCGGGTGGCGGTTTAGTTCACACCACTCGACCAGACTACTGCCCGATAAAGGACCGTCGGGTTGACGATCGCAGTGTAAATCCAATGCGGGATCAGAGGATTAGATCCCCAGGTCCTCGCTATCGCTACTCGTTCTATTTGCGACCCCTCCATTATAATTAATTTGGAGTCCAGGGCCACCCTCAGATATTTAACCAAACGCACTAAAGCTAAATGTTTTCGAAACATCACCGGTGCCCTGAACTCCTACAGGTTCCTCTTCTTGCTGAATAGGATGATCTCCGTCTTCGCTGGGTGTACGGAGAGTCCCAGCTCATCACACCAGCTTTCAATTATACTACAGGCTGTTTGAATGCATGCACAGACAACTCTGAGGAACTTGCCGTTGACTAAGACCAGCCCCTCATCAGCATATGCCTGCGCAAAGAAGTAATTAACGGAGAGCCGTTCCATGAGGCCATCCATGACCACACACCATAGACGAGGCGGCAGGCAGCTTACCTGTGGACAGCCACCGGTCACCCCAAGGTCCATCACACGGCCTCTCAAGGTCAGTGAAACTCTTATGTTTTCCAGCATGCTCGCCATCCAACTTATTTTTTTCCACCCATTCAATATAAAATGTCACTCAAATCGTGAGACACTATGCTGCTTATTGTTGCTGACCAAAACTGTTTATTATATACATCTTTGTTTATTCTATTAAACTGTCTATCGCACAGTAATTTTCTTTTTTAACAAGCAATATGGTCCGCGGTATTTTCAAAATTATCTTAAATTTATTTCTGAAAAAAGTTGGAGTATTGTTATTCAACACGACTGAATTTTGTAACATGGCATCTGTCGTTTAATCGCAATATATGTGTTCAATTTCGTAAAAATAAATTTAGAACTTTTGAAGATATAGCATTTTTAAGAAGAAAATTTGCAATTTTCCATGGAAAAACTCGACTTTTGGCCAACGAAATTAGCCTGCGGAAGTAGTACACACACTTAAAAATTTGTGTAACACACATCAATACATGGTATCAATCGCGCGACCAGAAAATTAATTAAATATGATTAAATTAAGAAACCCATGTTGACATGTGATAAGCACACTATAGAAACTTTATCATCTCTAAATTTCTGAATTATAGTTAAATCCAGGGTTTATCAATTTAAAACTCGTTTCATTTAAAGGATGCATATAACTATGAAACTTTACTAGTTTTATACACCGTGCAGAGCTTTATTTACCCTACCTGAATACGAAGCAATACATAAAGTACTTGCGAACTTAACATTTATACCGAACTAAATATTTGTACAGCTGGATAGGTTAACTTCGCGTTAACGGAGGCTTCTGCAAATGGCAAAGAATCGCAGTTGACATATGCTCAGTTGAAAGTGACAAGCAACAAGTTGTCTTAGATTTCCCGCTTGTCTTACTACGGGTATCCCGTAGACACACATTGAAGTCTGCTCTTACTCGATTACCTCAAACGCATTCATTTCAGAGCAAGATTTAAACTAAAATACTAATCCCCATCAAGAGCAAACCATTATTAATGAGAATTTTAAAATCAAAGAGCGAATATCAAACATAGATCCTAGTCGAAAAATTTGTTTTGCGTAGTTTTGGAGATAATCTCCTCAAAATTTGTCAATAAACGAGATTTAATCAAAAATACCTAGTTATTATCAAAATACCATTTTTATAAACATTTTGAATGTCTTGCCACTTTATATTAAGCTATATGTTTGATCAATGAGATAGTATTAAAATACGCATTTCAAAAATCATGGTGCAACTTTTAAAGGCCTATTCTAGTTGTGAAATGTGTTTAAATGTTTCGCATGGTTTTGTTACTTATTATTCCCTAGTGCTGGTGACAAACCCCATTCAAAAGTTACCCCTCATATTTTAAATCAAATGTGTTTATCAGACCTAGCAAGTAAGTATGCAAATATTATATTAAAAAGTATCCAAACTGCGTATTGAGTTTCAGTTCCGTCTTGCATAAGTGAGAGCCCCTTTGAACAGAGAGCGTATGAGGACTCATACGCCCAAAATCCGTGGAACTCTATTAAATACTAACGAACGTATCTGCTTGACCACACGTCATCAAGCGTTATCTTTTCAGGATTGGCCATATCAAGCAGTTCATCTTTTACATCTTGAAATAATACAGGTTCCGCACCATGTGCTTTCATTTGTTCCTGCATATATTTAAAGAAATAAATTAATGTAAATGAATCTAAATACCATTCTCCTTTTATATCTAAGATTCTGAACAAGTACGCCAGTGTTTGTGATTCACTGCGATTTTCTAAGGCAAGTACTGGATCAAAATAAGTCTTATAATCCATGTCACCTGAATATGTAAGGCAAGTTTGAAAAACTCTATCTAAAAATGGCTGTGTTAGCTTTCCAGAACCATAACCTGCCAATTCCTGTTTACTCAACATACTATTGTGATCTCTGTCTAAAATTAAGTAATGTCCATAAATTCTCAAAGTAAAAAGAGCAGCTCCAATAAATCATCTAGGAAGGAACAAGCTAATATGTCGAGGATTCTTACCCTGCCAGCTCGAGCTGTATCTAAGTAAAACAGGAATTTCCTAATTGCAGTATAAACGTAAAAACTGTGAAATGACTTCTCCAGTACATCAAGTTGATGTACAGTTGGCAGTAAGTCAGTTGTAGTTTTCGAAGTCTCCTTCATTCAACCTTGCCCTGTGGTATCGTATAGTGACAAACCAACTCCAGTTTACTGTAGCCACACTTTCCTCATCACATAATTAAAAGAGACATGATTGGAACTCTACCATGAGAATCGCCTTATTTTAGCTTTTCAAATACGCTGGGTGTAAAGAAAGGTTTTATTTTAGGAGCTACAGTTTGAGCCAGTTTTTGGAAATTGAGTTCAGGATAGCTTTGATTGATTTGACACGTTCACCTCTCACTTAGTGTTGGAAGGCTGGCTACCATAGCCGTATTACTTTATAGCTGTATTTTCGCAGCAATTAGTATGCCGTACTGACGAGCTCTAATTAGAGCGAAACCGGTCTGCGGTTCTAATTGTTGTGAGAATGTATCTAGCCTTACATACTTTGTTCCTATATTAGGGTGGAAATTGGCCAGGGCTGACAATTTACTAAAATTGTTAGTTGGTTGTATACAGTCTCTATTTTTTAACACTTTGTGTTATTTGGAGCTGGCGTGACAACATGCTACTTGGTTCCGCAACTAGGTGGCGACACGTTCACCACTCACTAAGTGTTAGAAGGCTGGCTACCATAGACGTATTACTTTATAGGTGTATTTTCGCAGCAATTAGTATGCCGTACTGACGAGCTCTAATTAGAGCGAAACCGGTCTGCGGTTCTAATTGTAGTGAGAATGCATCTAGCCTTACATACTTTGTTCCTATATTAGGGTAGAAATGGGCCAGGGCTGACAATTTACTAAAATTATTAGTTGATTGTATACAGTCTCTATTTCTTAACACTTTGTGTTATTTGAAGCTGGCGTGATAACATACTACTTGGTTCCGCAACTAGGTGGCGACACGTTCACTACTCACGTAGAATGGTACATCTACCAACAATAATATAAATAATTACAGAAACTGTAAATACATGTACTACAAGAAAGTTACACTTGTTTGTAGACGTAATTTTTATACAAAGATTATTTAATCCGTCATTTTATAGTAGTTCTGACATTTATGAAGAAATTGCTAATTAACTGTGGTAAGCAACGGATAACCTCAGATTTAGCCTACTCGATATACTATATCTCATTTCGTGGGCCCCTAGTCAATCTTTTCGTGGTTTTCCATTATAAATAAACATACTATATATAGGAAATGCTGACTGCTGCTTTAGATTTTTCGTTGCCTTCTAAATAATTTGGACCTAAAATTGTGTGTGCAAAATTATATTCAGTTCTAAATTTGTTGAATTGTACGTTGCAAAAGTCAGTTCCGATATTACTTATCACCCATTTGGGTATGTAAAACGCTTTTTTCGAACGAGACTAGTTGATTTTGCAAAAATATGTTTTGGACTGACTGGAATTTTTAACACTCAACTTCAACTCCAAATCATTCACAGGCAACGTAGAAGCTGACTCAACAGTCAAGATTTTCAAAAATCTAATTCTAAAAAGTATGGAAACAATGGGTGAGTTTTTTTCGATGTATAGGAATCTCTTAAACTACTGCAGTTAGAGAGACGGTTAAATAGGGAAAGTAGTGCAGTTTTATGAGTGTAATTCATACCTGTTTTTGTTTCCATACAAAATGTCACGGATTACTAGATATTTTGGAAAGACTGATATTTGCCGATTTCTTTAAATGCGTTTAGCTGTGTTAGTATTGCGTTTACTGCGAAGGTGTAAAGGAAAAAGTTGTTGATACATATGTTCCAAATAAATCAAAAATATGTAAATTTTTAAAAGATCTGTAACTTTTGAGTTATGGCATAAACTTGTGTTCTTTTAAATGGAAACCAAAAAAACTCACCCTGTATATGAAATGCTATTAGCAGAAAGAAATATCGAAATAAATTTGGTTGCAGCCTGTCAAAAAGGTTGTTTTCCATAAATCTGCGGTGTATTTTTGCATAGTTTCAATTAAAGAAAGAATATTGGAATCTATGCCTAGTTATCCGTTCAGTTGCACAGGAAATCCACAGGCAGAGAAACAAGAAAAAAGTCTGGAAGTGGCATGTGCGTTATGGTAGCGAATTTTCTTTTTTTTAAATCAAAGAAACCCAAAAAAATTAAGGAAATTGCAAATTAAGCTTTTTGGTGCAATTTAGTACACATATGATCTTTATAAAAGTGTACCTACATACCAAAATCAAATTTTCTATGTCGATAAAAATTGGATCACTCAAATCTGAAAAGGTGTACGAAAATACAGCACAATAATGCACTTGCTGTGTCCAAACTTTTACTACTAATTATATATGGTCGTCTGTTGATTGATATTCACTAAAGAAAGAGGTTTCTTCAAATTTAGTTTTTTAATTAAAAAAATATTACACTTCTAAACCACAAACTCCCTCATTTAAGCTGCGCCAAAAGCATTGCATTCAAAAGCTGGTGAAACAGACATGTAACACCTTATTAAACATATTTCTTGCATTTCGTGTTGTTCGTAGTGCAAAATCACTAGTTTTAATGTTTCAAATCGTCAATTTCTAGTTTTTAGAAGAAAAACCATACAATTCTCAAAGAATTTGTTTGTTACATCTTAGCCCTTTTGCACGAAAAAACTTAATTTTTGCCTGCAGTATTTTATACATTTTGTTAACCACATATAATATTTTGGTCTTCTGCACTCTTGACCCCAGTGAGACCATTTTCTTGTTCCCTAATGCTTATAACTTTTTTTTCTTTTAACTTATAAATCTGAATTTTGTCGCATAGTAAATACTTTCCTTGAGCAACTTGCGTAACCAGTTCGGTTACAATAACTTCGTTATTTTCGTAGATATAAAAAGTTTCCCGGAAAATCTTCTGCGATTTTCCTGACTAACGAACTTATTCAAGCTATTTTCTACAGGAACACGTGTGCCGAGTTTAATGAAAATCGGTCTCTAATTTTTTGAGTTCTCCATTTAAACATTAAAAATTGACGCTGGATATAGGTTCTAGATGTACTAGATCGCCCTTATTTGAAGATTTTTTTCGAAAGTCATAAGCAAATTTTGTATACGAAAATTCGTTAGAAAAGAGCCAAGATCTTTTAAACGAGATCTTTCAATATAGAAGAAGACAATGTAAATGCAGTAGATGCAACCAGTAAGATGCACAAAAATGTCATTCACATAACATGTGAAATGATGAAGAAAATAGGAAGAAGAATAGTGTGGTTCTAAACTAAAAAGAAATCGGGTCCTAATCGCGGAAATAGGGACGATACAGAATCAACATGCACGTATTTATATATTTTACAATAACACGTCAGAAAATCGTATTATCATAAGCCTTTCTATCTATTCTTCTCTGCAGGAATATTTCAGTATTTTAGAGACGAGCAGCGAGTTATGATAATGCTTGAGAAAGACTGAAGAGTTAACAATTGCGAGTGGGCTGGCTACGTGCATTTCATATCGCTGATATCTGGTTTCCGAGTCGATAAGGAAAGTAAACGACAAACGCAACATTAATGCAGACGGTAATAATACCATACAATAATATAATAGGCACAATGTATGTAAAATGCAACATGTGGAAAGGTATTCGTATTCTGCACATGTCAGCTTGTTTGATATGCGACTGTCCGAAACTTGTCTCTACCATGATTTCAAATGTATTTCCGTCTAGTCTACGATTTAAGTCAAGTTTATACAACGTATCCGGAAATGATTATGACAAATTTTAAGGTACGATTAGTGTCATTGGAAGTCACGTTTTAGTAATTTTTTTCAGAAAAAATTCACTAATGGAAGGATGTTTACTTTTCAATTGTGAATTTTTTTTCAAATGAGCACAAACTAGGACACTTAGAACCCAAATCCGGGGTCAGTTTCAATTTTTACCTAAAGTTTTTAGAAGTCTACAGTTTCGTTATTAGTAAATTTTCTTTAAACCGATTTTGAACAAATTTGGCGAGTACCTTCCTTTTGCAAATTGGAAAATTTTGTTTTCTTTCGGAACATTTATAAATCTCCGAAAAGAACAAAGTCATTGCAATCAAATTTGGTACGCGGGTTTGTATCATAAAAAGTAAATCATGTACCAAATTTACATCTGTAAGTTAAAGAAACAGTTTTAGGCATTTAAAGAAATTTTTTTGGGGTTTTCCGCATATAACCTCAAAGTCGCGATTTGAGACGTCAAAACTGGCAACATTTAGGCAAATAACCTGAAAGGAATACGGACTATGTAGAGAAAATGTCGTAAGAAGAGTGTTTTGCAAACCCTTATGTTTCAGCTTCAACAGTCATTGTCCTTCATTTTACTAAAATGTTTTCAGAAAATCAATTTCTAATAGACCCTTTATCTGATGCTTTAGCAGTAGCTATTGAGGAGGCCGCGACTTTTGAAAAGACTTCTTTAAATGAGCGGGGACCACTAGAACCCACACCTGGGGTTTGTTTCAGTTTTTATCGTTTCTTATATATACGGGGTGACGCCTTTCTATGGTAAAGCTCAATATATCCGTTATTATACAAGACACGAGGAAAAAATTTATACGTTAATTATAGGTGTCTTCAGCTGCATCTTATACAATCATTTTGGCAATTACAGGATGACCCATAAGTCGTTGGTGATTCAGATTTTCTTTTTTTTTTTCAAACACCCCTTACGTTATTGGATTTTTCATCGAATTATAAATGCATGTTTTTGCGAAAAAAATTGATAGCGTTCATTGTCTTCGAGTTATTTCAATTCTTTTGCAACTTTTCACATTTTTGGCTCATACCAAAAATCATGATACGACGTTTTTACCAACAGATAGCAGGGTCCCATGAAAGCGACGCATTCAAAGAGATTCTCGTTTATATTATTCGCCAAAAAATCGAGATGCCGCATACAGGCCGCTCTCAAATAGTGACTGAATTTGAAAAAATTCAAACTGCCGTAACTCAATTTTTACAAATGCGACAGCCTATGTTTGGTGTTTCAGAATTTTGTAATGAAATTTGATGTCTTTAAAAAAAGACATATTTGCTATTAAAAACATTTTTATTAAAATTCACTGCCAAAACGCACTCGCTGCCTCCAATTTTTTTTTTATATCAAGTAACCCATATTGCAAGTAGTGGCGTGGGAGCAAAATGGTGTTTGTTTATTTAAGCCCATATTTTTTCTCCGAGTGTAATTTGGCTAATTTGTTTAATAAATTACGGTTTCGTAAACATTTTTACCTAAAAAGTTCCTCTATGGTACAAGGTTGTAAAGTTGACAGTTGTCGAGATAAACTGACTTTGTGTTCAAAATTTTAATGATAATTTTATTAATGATAATAATACCAACAAAACAATAACAAAATAATAAAAAATACTGTTTGTCTTGTTTTTATAATAAGTTTGCAAAATGATTTGCGTTTACTTCAATGCATCCCCGAGCTCGTTTTCTGTTACATCTTTCTAACTTTTCTAAATAAGCCTGGTTTATTTATAATAACCTCACAACCAAGCAACAGCCGCTGTTCTAATTCTTCAACGCTGCGAACTGGTACTTCGCATATTATGGATTTTAACGTTTTAACGTCATAAAAATAATCTAATAGATTTAAATCTCAAGATCGATACAGCCAACCTGCAGGCCCCTTCGTCCTATCCATCGCTCAGATACATTTTCATTAAAATGTGCATCGTATTAAAGTTTAAGTGTGGTAAAGCATCGTCTTGCGTGCAGCAGATATGTGTCCTTCAAACATAACGCACATCATGAAGCAGGTCAGGTCACCAGCGCCTCAGTGTGTTCAACCCTAGACCTGAGAGAGATCTGTCTCAAGGGTTGAAAACACTGGGACGATCTTCAGTGATATTTAGGGACAAGGCAGATTGACGCTCCGTAATCAAGCAACCACAGCCCGAACCCACACTTATTTAACGCTCTGAGTATGCAGATTAAAGCCTTAAAGTTCATTATTTCTAAACTTTCCTTAACCTATTGAAAATGGCTCCAAAAAGGGGACCGGAAACGTCGAGTTTTAATAAATTAGCTATATCTGGAATACAGAGCCAAATAGTATAGTCAATTTTTTTTTAATTTTTGACGTAATGGGTGTTCCAACAGTATTTTTTTCGCTCTTCACAATGGTAATAAGTATTAAGACCAGTTTTGCTTATTTCAAGAAATATATGTACAATATTCATATTAACTCCTTTTTTAAGTAGAGCCAAGCGGTGTTAAAAGCTTTTGATACTGTTTGGCTGTGGAAGATATGTACGAATTAACTTTAACAATATTAAGTCCTCAATCATTCTTCTGATTAACAGCAACAAATAATTTTGATAATTATTTGCTCTTATAACTAAACACTTGAAACGGGTCAGCATTATGTCACCAAGAGGTCGCAGAATGTTAGAAATGAGAGAGCCAGAACAAATTACATACTGATGAGTACTGTTAATTTCTATATATTTGATTGCTTTTACGATAGGATACAACTCCCTTGGGTAGACTGATGTTTTTGGTAAGCGACATTGTTTCGATCCGCACGATATAACTGTTGCTGATCCAACCTTAGAATTACATTTTGAAGCATCGGAGTAAATAAAACCATGTTCAGGGTAGTTTAACACTTATCTTTAAACGTTGCATGGATTATATATTGAGGAGTGTTTCTTTTGTCATAGTGGGCAAGATCCAAAATAATGTTAGGTTGTGTCAGTGTAGAGGGAAGGTACTCTCGTGAAACGTATGTATATGGTCCGACCATGTAATAGTGGATTCCTTTAGAATATTTACGAATTTCTGTAAAAAGGTAGCTTACCATTCGGTTTTCTGTCAAACAGGGTTTTAAACTTAGCTGGAATAACTATATCACTGTTGGAGTGTGTGGTGTCACTCATAATCTTGGCAGCATATGTAAAAATGAGTTGCTTTCTTCTGTGGGTTAAAGATTTTTCTACACTCAAGACCCGTTAATTTTCAACTGGTTAGTTCTAAAGGCCCGCAAACCTATTCTTAAGGCGGATGACATCTAAGATTTTTAGATTTTCTTGCTTGTTGTGGATTAAACTATGCTCCCATAATCTTATTAACTGCAAGTTAAGCTTCTATAAATACGAAGCAATTATTTTGTATCAGCACCCCATTGGTGACTTGCTAAAGTCATCACTAAGTCAATAGTTTGCACACAGGATATTTTTTAGTTTGATATATGTGTTTTCCATTTTAGTTTGTGATCAAACACTATTAGGTTTGTTAGTATACTGCAATTCAGAAACTTTAGAACTGGTATTTCTCGGATTTTCTGGTTTGTAAAGAGAACACATTTAGTTTAAGTTGGTAAAAATTTAAATCCACACTTTCGTGACCAGGTGGGTAATCTATTTAAGGTATTTTGTAACGAAACTTGAATGGTTTCTAGATTTCTACTTTTACCGAAAATTTGAAAATCATCGGCGTATAGAGGATATTTGACTAGTGGATCTGTTGCATCTATTATGTCATTTATGGCGACAAGGAAAGGGTAACACTTATCGCCACTCCTTGTGGTAGCGATTTTCAAGAGTTTTAGGTCTTGATGGAATTCCCCTCTGTTTGGTATAAAAATGTCTTTCGCTCAGGAAGTGTTGCAGGAATGCAATCATGTTCCCTTGAATTTTTTCTTCTTTTAACTTTTTAAAAATACCTAACATTTTTAAGAGATGGTGCTGTACCGGAGTTACAAACTTACTGTGGTGGCTCACAGGCTGTATGCTTCCAGCAAGATGTAGCTCCTTCTGATTTTGGCCCCGAAGTTCGAAACTTGTCAAATATCGAGAGTCGGCGAGAAATAGAGAGGCCACAATTGAATTTTTCTTCGGGTCACCTGATAAATGAAGTGGCAAAATAATTTGGGTGGTGCAGCTAGAGCAGTGAGGCAAGGAGCAATTGCAGTTGTTAGACCATCGTTTTTGAAAATACTTGATTTATGCTTTGAAAACAATGGAGGCATTTTGAACATTTGTTGTGACCTATTGTGAAAACAACTACTCTACAACAAGCATTGTTACCAAGATTACAATTTAAGCTAAAAACTTTAAGGTCACACAAATATGTCCAAATAATTAATCCAACAACTCTTATTTGAAACATTTTGGTTGGAACCTGTGATGAGCACTGATAAGCACACTTGGACAACCCAAATAACCACAACACAATGTAAAAAACCTGACGATCGTTTCACTAACCAAGTAAGCATCATCAGAAGATGAATAATTATGGATTATTCGGAATTATTCATCCTCGGATGACGCTAACTTGGTTAGTGAAACGATCGTCAGGTTTTTTAAATGTGTTGTGGTGATTTGGGTTCTCCAAATATGCTTATTTTTTGATGAATGTTTTCTTTTTAGTTATTCTTATTATTCCGAATATCATTGCTGACCCTGCATATTGATACTCTGTTATTTTGAGAAGGTGTTAATACTTTGAAAACGACGAAAGAAAATTATTATAACGCAGTTCCTATAAATGTGTTGTTTTGCAATAGGAAGCAAATGAAGGAAAAACTTTTAAGCCAGGAAAAATTAAACGGGACAAAGACGCAGGTAACAAATGAAACTTTGCGGTAATTGGAAACGATATGAAAGATATAGCCAGAAAGGATGTTAAAATGCCAACGACGATTGAAAACAATAAAGTTGCAGAAGTCTTACGTATTTCAAATGGAGCTAAAATATAAAAAATAACATGAATAAAATTGCTTAATATGAACTAGGACAGCGTGTTGTTAATAACAAAACAAGACAACATAAAACAGGTAACGAATCTAAAAAAGCTGAAAGCAGCGAAGACATAAATAAATGATTGTTTAATTAACTAATTTACAGAGATTGAACCGCTCTGTTTATATTTAATTTATTTTATACCTCAGTGCGCACTAAAACACGACGTATATTTTAATTAGAACAGAATCGTTAGGTTAAAAGGCAATTATATAATATGAATGAAAGATATTCGTATACTCTAATTGTGCAAGATTGTTAAAAAACATGAATTTTTGAGGATCAAATTGTTGAAGATTATATATATATATATATATATATATATATATATATATATATATATATATATATATATATATATATATATATATATTCAACTCACTATCATTTTGCCAAACCCCTGTCTTTCTGCAAGGAGGGTGGGGGTCTTTAACGTATCCAGAATCGCATGAGCACTGGACCGGCGGCTTTACGCCCCCTCCGAAAGGCGATAAGTTCAGACATTCAACTTGCTTAAATACAATGTCACAACCTCTGTTGATGTTAATGTTACAGTAGGTACTGAAAGTAAAAGGAAAACCCTGCATCGAACCCAGTACCCTTCGATTCAGAGGCACACGTTCTTACCCTGAATCACCGAGGTTCTGATTATATATATATATATATATATATATATATATATATATATATATATATATATATATATATATATATATATATATATATATATATATATATATATATATATATATATATATATATATAAAGTACATATCTTGTATACATTTTAACAAGTTGTTAAGAGTTTGTCAAGGGTTAAATCAGTCCTTTAGTTTGATGCTTCTTAATAAGATAATACTTGATAATTACTTACGCTTTTTCAACCTCAAACGGAATTAGATTTTTTCTTTAAACACAAAACTTTAATTTTTATTTATTGCAAAAACTTTAATATTAGGAGCTTACAGAAACAAACAAATTGATTTGCACTATTATTTATTATATTGCATGTATGACTGCAGTTTCGCCGAAGTTCTTAGCTTTGTCAAATGCATAATAAATGAGTGAAGATTTGAACCTGTGATGAGCACTGATAAGTACAAAATTGATAAACCAATTCGTCACAATACTTTGGTAGCGAAACGAAAATCAGGTCTAAAAACTGTATTGTGATAAATTGTACTTAACACAATGAATATACCTAAGATTTTACAATTTGGAATATCTACTACTCAGTCTTGGAATGAATATTTATTCTCAACACTGAGTAGATATTGTAAAATCTTATATTCATACTGCATTTGGCAAAGCTGAGAACCAAGGCGAAACTGCAGTCATACATACAATATAAAAAATAATAGTGTAAATTAATTTGTCTGTTTGTCTGTTTATCTGAGTTGACAATGGATTTATATCAAGTATCGGCCTTCACAATATCATGAATGTTAGGACATCTTATAGCTTGTATGAAAGCAAATCGTGTACTAAATTTGCTTAAAATGACTTCTTTACTTTCAAAAATATCTATTTATGAATACCCAAATTTGTTCCATCAAAACTTGATGTGATTTTTGCTAGCATATAATCAATTCATGTTCTTGGGACTGTGTTGAGAAATTTTGTAAAATGTTTATTATTATCATTAACAAATTTTTAAGCAATTGCGGTAAACAGAAAAGGACAGAAAATAAACTGAACAAATCTTATCACAACTAAATTTTCTTACTTTTTGCTAAGCACTGAGAGTCATCTTATTTATGTTTGTAGATAAGAACTGCACTAAATTAACACGTGATCAGTTGGACTTTTGGCCAAAAATGAAGACCGTTTTAAAATTAATTAACCAATAATTATAATTGTGAATGCCAGAAAAACCGAATATACGGTGAGATTTATATCACATTGTGAACTAAAACGTTTAACGAACACATGTTGTTTTATTACCAGTAATTGTGTGTCGTCATTTTAAATCAAACTATTGTCTAATCCATACCAGAATGACGACTGAAAATTAATATCGTACAACGAAGTTACACGGTACAGCCTTTCGTTCGCATTCAATACCGCTAATGAAGTCAATTCCGCCAAATCAAATCTACACGATCAGGAGCTAAAGCAGTTTCGAGGCCAAGAGAAAATATAATATAATAATAATATTATCATTCGTAATCGCACATATCACATGATATGACAGTGATCTATACACGAGTCGGTCAACGAACTGAAAATAATTAATACGTTGTACTTATAAACAGTTACACATACAGAAAGATATCCATTGGTCTTCTCTCTTGCTCTGTTATTTTCCCCATCTGTCTCTCTGTTTCGGGTGATAAAATCTAACCACTGCATTCATGCTCACATTATGGACATGGACACGGCTAATTAGTATTTTACATATTCGAGACGATTTCGCGTAGGTTGGAAAAAATAATTCAAATTGATTAGGTGTCAGAATGTTGACCGTCTACTACCTTTAACATGCGTTACGTTCAATATACATTAACACCTTAATAAGCATGCTGATTGGTTAAAGGTACGTAATCGCATAATATATACTTCGGTTGTAGAAGAATTAGAAAGTCTAGACACAAAAAACATATTTTTCCGAGAAAGAATATACAGTGAACTATATACGTACAATATCAAGATAGGTCGGGGGCTGTTGTTTATGGTTTAAAACTGGTATCTTCAATTATCATTCGGTTGGATGCAAGTCCAGTGCTAAAATAAGTAGATTCTTGATAATTTTGGACATTGACGGTGGGTGCTGTTGACACTTAAAGGGTGGCTAGCTACTGAAGAAGCAAGAAGCTATATTTGGCGAAACGTCTATCAACCCACCAAGTGAGCTCGACTATAGCAGAATAGCTCGGAAGCCATTTAGCAGTCCAAATCGGTTCCTGTGTTCGATGATACCATTAATTCAGAAATTTTTGCAATAATTATGGAGGATCACTTCTATCTTAGGATCCCCTTTAGCAAGTATGAATATATAACATTCCTTGCGTAATTTGGTATCAAAATGTATGAACAGTGTATGTATAAAGTTTATAATGAACGCATGTCAAGATCATCAGAAAAAATATAGGCTGCCAAGTTTTACAAGACATATTAATCTGTGAAGTCAATTGTTACTTTTCAGGTCACACCAATTAACCTGGGTTTAATAGGGGTTTTTGAAGGTGATATAAAAGTAAGCCACAATTACGTAAATCAAAATACGTCGCATAAGTAGTTGGCTATTTTTGAGGTATCTTTAAGCATTTTGCTTGCACATTCGGCTTCAATGCATGGCCCAAAATCACATATCCGAATTTTTTATTGTAAGATACCATTAATATGGAAACTTTTGGAATAATAGTTGTGGGAAATCACTTCATCATTTTAGATATCGATTGTGAGACTTTGCAAACATTTTTTCAAATGAGTGCGAAGTAATACATCTAGCTTTAATGTGTTGTGCGTTGTTGTGTTTTTGTTTCATTAACGTCGATCTATTTCCGCGACTATTTGCAATCACCGACGCCAGGAAGCAGTTTCACCTCACTATCCTGGAAATTTTGCCGAATCCCTGCCTTTCTGTACGGAGGGTAGGGATCTTTAACGTGTCCAGCATCTCATATACACGGTGCCGGCGGCTTTACGCCCCTCCAAAGGGCGGGACGTGAAGACATTCAATTGGCTCAAATACAATTTTACAACCTCGGTTGATGTTAATTGTACAGTATGAACTGAAAAAGTGAGACGTGAATCCTGGGATCAAACCCAGTACTGTTCGGTTCAGAGGCACACGTTCTTACTACTGAACCACCAAGGCTTGCTCAGTGATTTAAGGAATACAAATAATGATAACTCTTTGATAAGATCACATGCAGACATTAAGTAACCAGTTTTAAACTTCAAAAGTTTTAACACATTTAGTAATTAGATAGAAAATATTTAGTTTTATGTACCGAAAAAACATCTATAGTTATTTACACAGGTCACAGAATCGGTTACATAAGACCTAGTAACTTTTGCCATCACTTCATACCAGTCTCCAACGAACATAAATGCATGGGCATGATCTTGGACAGCAAATTGTTATGGATGAGACACATTAACTCCATAAAAGACAAATGCAAAAGGGGCATAAATTTATTACAGACAGTGACTAATAAATCTTGCGGAGCAGATAGCGATAGATGCATTATATTTTATCGAAATTATTTCCAGTCAGTTATCAATAATTGCAGCATATTCTATGGTACTGCCTCAGATGCATACCTTCGGAGTCTCTCGAGACTGCAGCACAAGGCGATCAGAATAAGTCTCGGCATAGGGATGAAGCCATCTCCTATATTCTGGCAGAAGATCAAGAGCAACCACTTCACATAGGAAGGCTGTTCTTAGCCCAAATATTTTGTTGGCGTATCACTGGTTACGAAATGCAGATGGTCAGCAAAATGATAGCACTACAAAATGACTATTAGATCAACAAATTATGGCACAAAAAAAATCTTCCTTCAGTGGATGGCTTTAAATCTATAAAAAAGTTAAACCTTGAAGTTGCAGACACATAGCATTTTACTGTACAAACTATATATCGAGACTTAATGGTGTAGCAAAAACGTTATTATTCCAGTTTACACAGAAAACGTGGATTATAACCAAAAATTTACATTTGAGCTGACAACAAATTTTGAAGAATACCTAGATGTCTACACGGGCGGCTACAAGACCTAAGAAGCTACCGGCTGTACTTTTTACATACATGCCCTTGATATAAGCCATCGAGCTAGAGAACATTGCCAACGTTTTTACAGCTGAAGAAATTGCCATACTTAAAGCCATAAGGTTCGGCGCTCGAAGGCCAAAACAAAGAAAATTACAATTTTGTCAGTCTCACCGTCAGTACTCAAACACAATAAACATTTTTCTTACAAGCAATTTATTTGTTTTGTGTCTTCACTGCATTCATTTGAGTACAATCACCACACTCTGGTTGCCACTATTAAGATGGTTAAAAAATGAAAATGGCTTAGAAACTTCGTCATCCGAGTTTGATAATATTAAAACCTAGTAAAAGTTTTGAATACATATATTTTGTGGCAAATAGGTAATAAGTCTGAGGCTAAAAACTACAGTAAAGACACACATATACGCGCGCGACTCTCACGCGCACTCACGCGCACAAACACGTACACTCACACGCACACACACATGCACACACACACACGCACACACACACACGCACACACACACAAGCGCGCGCGCTCGCACACACACACACACACACGTTCCCATAATCCGATAACTGTGGCACCATGGACTGTGATCTAATCAGTTCATTGACACCCTGTGTTGGTTGAAAAAAAAGTTATCAATAACCCTTATTTCATTGCATGAACAACCAGTGCAACTTTCTGTCTCCGCATGCCAGTAAATCATTTGCTTTAAATCAAGGCTTCATATGTTAAATATTCAAATTTAACGCACTATGAAATATTGGTTTTTCAAAAAATAACCTTTTTTATCGCCCAATTATAAGCAGATTTTCAAAGAATTCTCAAAAATGAATTTGATTTCAGTAAGGAGTTTATTCGTAAATTCCATACTCAAAGACTCGTAAAATGCAGAAGTTAATAATATCAAAAGCCTCAGATTGAAATTAGGAATGATATTACTTGACTATTGGGCTAAACCATAGCATTATGCTGTGCCTCAACTATTCAGTTAATATAACGATGGTATTTTGTTTAATGACTTTTCTTCTGGTAATTTAATTATCACAAAAGAATAGGTTTAAACAATTCGGAATATACTGGTAGATGGGCTTAAAATGGTATGTTTCGTCAGACCTGTTTAAAATTTTCTCGGATAGAAGTCAATTTGGCATCCATTGTAGACGTTTTCTTACACTGAGGACCGGCTGCTGTTATTTTCTTCGTTAGAACAAAAAGTATGAGGAACAACAAGTCCAATTGCTTAAACCTCTCAAGATAAGAGCTTACAAGTGTTAAGTAGGTCTAAGGAAGGGAATCGATCTGAATTCAAAATTAGGTAGCATTTTAAACCCAACTATCAGATTCGCACAGGATGAAAATCAACCGTTAAAAATGAATAATCAAAAAAGAAAAATATGCTTGCATAGAGCACTATAAGCAAGTATACTGTTTAGAAAATATTAATTGATAAACTGATTATTTATTGAGGCTAGAGGTGCTATTTTTTTTCTTTTCTTTTGGGTTCGTTAAGATATTCTATATTGAAAAGAAAATGCTAAAATTAATTCCTCTACTGGTAATAAAACTTTCTTTTTTTGATGCCTAAACATCAAAAAACCAATGCTTTTTTGGTAGCATGGTGGAATTATCATTGAGCAAAGAGGCTGTTACTGTTATTAAGGCACCTCCTAATAAAAAAGTTACACACTGTGGAGTATGTGGCCGTCATAATCATAGATCGGAATATTGCAGGTACATAAATATGACTTGTCAATCATGTAGACAACAGGGGCACTTAGCTCCAGCTTGTCCAAAGAAGAAAAAAGTTACAAATCTATTACAATGTTCTAGTTGAAGATAACTTGGCATAAAACCCAGCAATAAGACTAACATAACGGTTGGGTAATATTTTTTTTACTAGAAATTTTAAAATCACTTCAAACACAAAAAAGAAGCCAAATCAGTATAATGACCATGGGAGAAGGAAAACCATTGATCTTGCCAGTTGACGCAGGTACAGCACATTCTGTCATATCACAAAAATATGATCAAAATAATTGTGGATATAATAGTGGAAATAATTTTGGAGAAAAACTGTTTTATAATGAAAGACTAAGTATGTAGCTAAAGAATTGTTTGGGGAAAATAAAAATTAACATTACTTATAAAACAAAACTATATTATCAAAAATGAAGGACCACGGTTGATAAGCAGCATCGGGTTAAATATGTTAAATTATTTTATAATGGATACAAGGTCAACATAAGTTTTACAAATAACTGAAACTAATATTATTCCTGACGACATAAAATCTATATGCCAAAAATATGCAGATGTTTCAAAAGCTGATTGAAAAAGTTTGCGATACAATTGAGGCCCGCATGAAAACCTAAATATTTTCAGGCAAGATCTTTGTTTTATGCCTGAAAAGAACAGGTAGAATAAGAATTGGATAGATTGGTCAAAACAAGAGTACTAGTATCGAATGAAAAAAGCCCTTGGGGAACTCCAATAGTTCCAATTTTAAAACCAGATAACGGTGTTAGAATATTCGGTGATTTCAATACAAGACAGATTTTCTACATAAGAGTAAAAGTGTTGTATAGTATGGGTATTGAGGGCAACACTAGCAAATGACTTTTGAGTTAACATTCATGTTTGATGTTTCATTAATTTTTATATGATTAAAGATTATGTTGTATTGTTGTAAAGTTATAAAAATAAAGGTATTTGAATACAGTGAATATATAAAAATAACTAATTTAACTATATCACCAATTGATTTCATACAGTTCAATCATTCGTACGGCCAACGACCGTAGTTTTCAAAGCGGTTCACCGAAAAAAAGCAAGAAACATAAATATCTAACGTACATTTACTAAGATCGCGCACTGCAAAGAAGTGTTCACGGTTACATTTTGCATTTCTAAGAAAGCCTTAAGCTCTGTGTTCTATAAAGCACGTACACACCTTCAAACTATTTTATTAAACATATATCATTAACAACTAAATCAAAACACCAAGCCTATTGGCTGCACCAATGGGAGACAAGTGGTAATATTTTAACTTATACAGAGAAACGATTGAAAGCAGGAAAAGGATATCGCATTTCATTCACTGCATATATATGTATGTAGTGTCAATGTTAGTAGTTAAAGACTAATCGATCGATCAAGTAAATTCATATTGCATAAAAAGACATATCTAAATTATTGAACCTTTTACGAGAATAATCATATACAGAAAGACCGGAAATAACGTTAGAATGAATTGCAGAAACACTTCCGTTGCAATATTTTTATGTCTATTTTATGCATAATTTTAACAGGTCTAAAACATTTTTAAAATGTGCAATTTTGAACACCAAAAATTTCCCGCTGGAGTAACTAGATGCGCAAGAGTAGGAATTTTTATAAGTAGCAAAATAGGGCTTTAAAAAATAATGGTGTATAAGAGACAGAACACAAATATCTGACGCAGCAAAATGTAGAGTATATTTATGTTTCCTCATTACTTCGTAAGAAATAAAAATTCTGGACGCAGGATTGCGTTATGGTAGTGAATTTTCATTAAAAGGTTAGAAATTAATAAACAAAAAAATATAGGAAATTTACTAAACGTTCAAATTGACCAAACTAACAATAGCCCATTATTAAACATGTTTCCACAAAATAATAATTAGGCGACGAGAGTTTGCAGACCTGCAGTATGTCATAAATAAAAACAAGTTCCGAGAGAATTTCGGCACTATACTGTTATTAGTTTATCTAAAAAGACAGTAACGTCTCAATTCTTAGAAATGTTTATTCAACATTGAGTAGATATTCCGAATTGTAAAATCTTATGTTAATTTTGTATTAGACAAAGCTGAGAACGTCAGCGAAACAGCAGTCATACATATAATCTAATAAATAAGAGTGTAAATCAATTTGTTTTTTATCTAAGTTGACAATGGATTTACATCAAGTTTCGGCCTCCACAATCTCATAAAAGGGTTTTAATGGCAAATATGTATTTTTTAATAAAAATCATAAAATCAGTGTACCATATTTCAACAAAATAACTTTATTGTTTGAAAAAGTAAAAAAAAATCCGAAAATAAACATAAAATGTTCCAGAAAAGGTTGAATAATGATGCATATAATGAAAATTCGCTACCGAAGCCACATACTGCGTCCCAAATTCTTTCTTACAAACATGCATTATAATTCGATGAAAATGGAAAAAGGCGATAATATCAGGAGTGTTCGATTAATAAAAAAATAAAAAAAGTGTATCAGCAACGACTTATCGGCAATTTTGTAAGATGCAACTCAAGACACCCTATAATTAATACATACAATTTTTTCTCGTATCTTGTATAATAACGGATATATTAACTTTTACGTAGAAATGCGTCACCGTGTATATATGTAAACAGATAAAACCCGAATTTGGTTTCTAGTGGGCCTGGTTCGCTGTCATTTGAAAAAATTATTTCAAAATTCAAAAATCGCGGTCTCCTTAATGGCGAATTTTTTTCTACGAAAATCAATTCGCTTAAACTTAGACTATTAAATAACTCTATAACTAAAACTAGTGACGAAGCATCAGAGAAAGGGTCTATTTGGAATGAATTTTCTGCAAATATTTTAGTAAAATGAAGAACAATGACGGTTGAAGCTGAAACTTAAGTATGTGTAAAACACGCTTCTTATCACATTTTTTCTGCATCACCGGCATTTTCTACCCCTTTTGCGCCAAAAGCTTTATTTTTCCGTAATATACAACAAATGTTATTATCCACACAAAATTTTTGGCCTTATGCGTTTTTCTGATCACCAGTGACACCCAATTTTTTTAATGCCTATAGCTTTTTTTCTTTTAACTTAGAAATCTAAATCTTGGTATACAGTTTACATTTTTTAATATTAACCTAGGTGCCAAATTTTGTTTCCATCGCTTTGTTATTTCCGGAGATAGAAAAAACTTCCCGTAAAAACTGGTCCATTTTCCTAGCTAACGAACTTATCCATGCCACTTGCAAAAGAAAAGTAGTCACCAAATTTTGTCGAAATCGGCCCATTATATTTTGCGTTATCGGTGATACAATCCATACACACACACAAACACACACTCGCACACGCACACGCAGATACAGACGCCCATGCACACGCACGCACGCACACCCACACACACTGGCGCTCGCACACGCTCGCACACGCCCGCGGCACTCACCTGCGCGCTTACACACGCACGCATGCACGCCCGCACACAGATATATATATATATATATATATATATATATATATATATATATATATATATATATATATATATATATATATATATATATATATATATATATATATATATAAACACTAAAATTGAAACTGACCACGGATATGTGTTCTAGGAGGCTAAGTGGGGAACGATGATTTGTAGCGAATTGTTGAAACAGAGGGCAGTTCAACACTGAACGCATATGTTTTTGACGATCAATGGTTTGTGGATTAAACAAATCGCGGGTAGATGCGGTGCAATTTCTGAGGACCAATGTCGATTGTAGTATCGATACACGAGACAGAGATCACTAACATTTTCACTATGATCAAGAGAAGTTATATTTTTAATAAGTAATTAATGTGAGGCCCGGTATGGCCAGGTCGGCTGGTCGGCGATCGCCGAGGGTTCCCTGACTATCGGGCCCTCAAAAAACGGGAAGGAAAAATTTATAACTTTGTGGCGGAAAATATTTTACGTATCTTTAATATCTTTATAACTATTTGCATCTGCTTCATTGTACTTTTCCCAGGATACTTTATATCGCAATATTTTAATATTTTACTAACAAACAATTCCATATAGCACTGAAATAAGGCAACGTTTTTAGTACATTTTAGTAGAAAAAATTCACTAATGGGGAGATTTCGACTTGAATAAGTTCGTTAGTCAGGAAAATCGGACGGGGTTTTACGGGAAAATGTTGAGTTTTCATTCGAAAAAAATTTTTATCTCAAAAAATAAAAAGCTACGATAACTAAATTTGGTAGGTAGGTTTAAGATATAATAGGTAAACTATACACCAAAACTTAGATTTCTATGTTACAAGAAAAAAAAGTTATAATAGAATATTTTGTGCCAGATCATTTCTATGAAAATTCACTACCATAACGCAGTTACTGCGTCCAGGCTTTTCGTTAGTGAATAGATGTTATTTAATAAAAAAAAGTGTTTCGTTAGTAAGGGTTCGTGTATTCGAGCCTAAAGCCCCAGAAGTAGTCAGTCCGGGCCTGATTAATATCTGTAAAACACCATGTAAACCTTTGGAATAATTAAATAAAACAATTTTCTAAAAAAATATCTGAAATATACATTTTAGAGGTTTTAAGCTGTGCTGGTGCAAAATAGATCATCCTAACCGCGTTATTAGCAAAATTGTCTTAAGGCAAATTCCCTAAAAAAGAGAAAAGCTACCATGTTCATTTTTTTTACCAACGAAGTAGTTGACGCTAAAGATAATAATGGATTATTGACTGTCTAGCTGTATGATTAATTCACAATAATACTAAATTATATTAACAACTTTAAAATTAATGGAGAGCCTCGGTGCTTCAGTGGTAAGAACGCGTGCTCTAAACCGAAGGGTACTAGGTTCGATCACAGGGTTCTCCTCTCACTTTTTTAGTTCGTACTGTACAATTAACATCAACCGAGGTTGTGGCAAGTTGAATGGCTTCACGTTCGCACCTTCGGGGAGGGAGGAAAGTCGACGGTCCCGAGTACATTCGATATGGGTACATTAAAGATCCCTACTCTCCATACAGAAAGGTAGGGGTTCGGCAAATTTTCCAGGATAGGTAGGTGAAGCTGCTCCCTGGCGTCGGTGATTGGTCATAGCAGCGGAAATGGACAAAACACACAAAATTAATGGACTGAAACAATATATTTCTTTAGATAAGATTTGTGTATAATTTAGTTTATATATACTATCTAGGTATAAAAAAAATTCGGAACGCAGTAAATGCGTTATAGTAGCGAATTTTCATAAGAATTGTACACTGTTGTTATACGGCGTATTAGTAAAGTTAATATTTTAAACTTACACAGATCTTGAAGACCGATTTTATAGGTCCTAGAACGCGAACATTTGTAGAATTTTTTCGAAAGTGTTACCATCGATATCTCTCTATTATCAAAAAATCTTGAACTCTAACTCCTTTTAAGAAAAATGCCCACAACTTAATTTTCTATGAAGCTAAAGAACTAAATTTTGCTATATCTGTAAATAATGTAAGTCTCTTTAAAAGAAACTTGTATTACAAATTTCATTAAAGTTATACAGAAGATTTCCAGAAGGAAACCTAATTCATATTTAGAAAAGTAAAGTATCTGCCTAATTATACGCGTAGCAGTTATTTTTCCTTACTAATCGCCAACCTAATCAAACCGGTTTTTTCAATATCAAGAATAACAAAATTATAATATCAGACTCAAAGATGACAAACTTATTTAGGCGTTTTAAACCAAAATGAGATCTTGTTCAAAATGTATGAAATCTGTGCATTATTGTTTCTCCTAACGTTAAAATAAAACATAAAAAAACATACATTTATCGAACAAAGCGGGACATCTCTGAGCATACGTCAAAAAACGTTTTGTTTAGGTGATACATTAAATCGGCTTCATGCCAGGGATATTACATTCAAAGTATACGCAACAATTAGTAGAATTACCATTGAAACACATCCCACGAGTGTTTCAGTCTTATATGACGTCTTATGTTTAAGTTTAAAGATAAAAGAAACTATTTTAGAATCATTTTTATACAGACTTGGCCAGATTTTCTTTACATTCATACTATATTATGCGACAGCATAATATATCTATGCTGCGCTGTATTTGAGGCCGTTCGTAAAGCTACAATTGTAATGTCTTTTAATAATGGATTGAGTCCCCCAGCTAAATAAGAATTCCTTGGAAAATTTTCAATTTCATGTCGTCTGTCATTTTCCATAACTGTGCCCGAGATTTCACGATTGTTGGTTCGGGTAGTATGTGTTATGCCTGGTATGTATTTAGTTTGGTTACCATTGATGTGTGGTTTATACCTGTTGTATGAATCAGTCTACGCCGGGAAATTAACTACTTTGTCTGTGAGGCATTGGACTTTAACCACTAAGTCATATATAGGTTTATTTGGACTATTTATAGCCACATATAAAGTCTCATTCCAGTTACATTGATATTTACAAAAATATAGCGTTTTCAAAAAAACTTGAGCATAAAGGCTAATTAACGAACTCGACTTCGGTTTTCGCCCAAACAAGATTTGTACCAAGTTTAATTGAAATCAGTTTAGTATTTTTCGAGTTATCGCTTGGATACATACATACATATATATATATATATATATATATATATATATATATATATATATATATATATATATATATATAACATATAAAAATTTTAACGGAACTTGGTTTTGTGTTCTAAAGGCCCAAATTCGTGCTTATCTGAATAAATTTTTTCAAAAGCTTTTCATCGTGACCTCTCTATTAGCGAATTACTCTTAATGAAAATTCGCTAAAAATAGATTTTTAAAAATGTTCTTCCTATTTAGAACCAGCCTACGATATCTCCATGTCAACTTATCAATTTATGTAAGTTAACGGCAGCTGAATTAACAAACATCAATATCATAAAAATAGTAGTGTGATATATAAATTATATAGATAATGATTATTTTCTGATAACATATTCAAAAATATAACGTTATCTAATGTTAAACAATGTACCAAGCTAACAACAAAGTGTGGAAATGACACAGACAATCTATTATTTTTATAATGTATGCATATGCATGGGTCATCATAAAGTAATGGGTATACTTCAAAGTCTTCTATAATTTTAAGAAATCCAGCTAGTTGCAAAAAGTAAATGGAATTTAGTTGCTTCAGTGATTGGATTTTACTGTACCCATCTATTAAAAAGAAAAGAGTTGTCGTGTCAGCTGCTGATACGAGTGTCAAATATAATCATCGCGATTTTGGGAATTGTTCTCAAAATAAAACTCACGGAAACGTGCGTAGAAACGAGTTAAACTTTACGAACATAGATCTACGAACATTAATTGGTTTAATACAATGCTATTACGATTGTGGTAGAAATTACACAGCTAAATTACGAAGAGTTCGAAAATTGGTTTGAGAACAGGGCACTGTCAAATGAAAGCGTACGATAATTTGATTAGCAAATTTAGTAGAACAGGGTCTGTGTAACTGACCTACCGAGATCAGGAAGGCCAGGGATTAGTGATGTCCAAGTTGTAGAAGTTCTTCTGGAAAATCAAAACATAGCCAACACTAATCCGCTAGCAATCAGTAATGTGAATTCGATATCAAAACGATTGCAAATGCCATACACCACGGTTGGGAAATTTTACGCAAAATACTAAAAATATATCCCTATAAACTGAAATTGCTGTTTGAATTAAAGGACGCAGTTTTTCGTATCAGGTATGGTTTTTCTTTACGAATATTGGCTCAGATGGAAATTGAACGCAAATGGTTGTTGCGTATTTTGTGGGCAGATGAAGCCCATTTCTCTCTAAATGGTGGAATCAATACTCAAAACTGTCGAATATGGTCAACAGATAATGCACATGAAATCATTCAGGAAGACCTTCATGACAAGAAAGTCACCGTTTGGTGCGGTTTTCAGCTAATTTTATCATTGGACAGAATGAAGGAAACACAGAATGTAACTGTTACTGGTAAACGATACCTGCAAGCAAATGTTACGAGATTATGCCATTCCACGGATACTAAAATTTGGGGGAACGATTGTTGATTGTCCAGCAGCAAAATGGACGACACATCGCGCATTTTTCTTTTGCATCCTGTTGTTAACTTACTTTGTGAAAAATACATAATAAGCTGAAGTATATCCCTTACTTTATGATGTCATGTATATTGTATTGTAACCACGCTGTAGCCAGTGACAGTTTGTATTTTCGGGGTGATTTCATTACATATAAAGCGACGCCTTATTATCATCATCACAGTCTAAAAGTAATATCGCCCTGTCATCGTAACCATCTCTATCATCAACCGTTCCGTACCCATCAAAATAAAACGTATTTGTGCTGCAACTAAGTGCAGTAACACCAAAGTGTAGGTGAAACGCGAATAGTTAGTTGTGATGTCTAATTAGTAACATGTCTCGTCTTAAGAAAGAACACCTAAAACTGCAAAAAAGGCAGAAATTTTAGAATCTTTAAAGAAGAATGTAGCACCTATACAGTTATCTACGAAATATCGAATTTCCAGATCGACAATCACTTCAATAAAAAACAAAATATATGAGAGCAATGATAATGTATAATGTATAATGTATATATTAACAATGAAACAGGCCAATGTCACCTGAATGACGCAGGGATGTTCATGTACGTCAAAAAATTAACAATAAGAACGACAATTGCACACACAATAAGCATAACAATTAAGGAAAATTTTTCCTTAAATAATACAAAACAAAGATACTTATAAAACACACTTATAACGTTTATAACGTTCAAAAGATAAGAGCTAGATAGTACGATTTATTGGCATTGGAAAAAAAGTTAAAAAATATCAGTTTATCCAAAAGCGGACAAGCCTTCTGGCACAAAGGAGAAAACACGGTCCTATTAATAGAGACATGTTTAAAGACAGGGCAAAGATTTTACATGCAAAAGTATATATATATATATATATATATATATATATATATATATATATATATATATATATATATATATATATATATATATATATATATATATATATATACTTTAAATCCCAGTAATGGCTGACTGCAGAGATTTAGACAACGCTATAGCATCAGATTTTTTTCAGATCACAGGGGAGAAACTATAATCGCACTCTGAAGCTCCGTTTAAGAAACAATTATCAGAAAAAGAAAAGAATGTCAAGTTAATTTAGAACAAATTGGCAATGCAGGCGGAACGGGATTATACTGGAAGTTTCTTCCAGATAAGACGTATGTTTCATCCTGGGGAGATGATTATATTTTTGATTCAACTTTTAAACAAAGCAATACTTTCTTCTTTAATGTGAAGTTAAAATGTGAAAATTATAGCATGATGATAATGATATTAACTGAAGTAATTTGGTGGTGTATTGTATGAGTTGCCCTTGGACCTGGTAGCAGCTGCATGCGTATTATTACCAGAAATTGTCACATGATAAACTTAAACTGGGTACCACTTTAGGAATATTTTGACAGTTTACAGTTTGTAACATGAACATTTAATGAGACTATGTTTACTAGAGGAACAAGCTTATTACTTATTACGTATTACTTATTGGTTATTTGTGGAACATAGTGTAAACTTTAGATTCACAAAATAATTAATAAAAAAGTCTGGACGCAGCAAGTGCGTTATGGTAGTGAATTTTCATAGAAATGATCTGGCACAAAATATTTTATTATAACTTTTTTTTCTTGTAACATAGAAATCTAAATTTTGGTGTATAGTTTACTTTTTATATCGTAAACCTACCTACCAAATTTGGTTATCATAGATTTTATATTTTTTAAGATAAAAAATTTTTTCAAATGAAAACTCAAAATTTTCCCGGAAAACCTCGTCCAATTTTTCTAAATAACGAACTTGTCAAAGCCATTTACAAAAGGAAGGTACATGCCAAATTTTATTAAAATAGGCTTATTACTTTTTGAGATATGAATTTTTTTCAAATGAAAACTCAAAATTTTCCCGGAAAACCTCGTCCGATTTTCTTGACTAACAAACATGTCAAAGCCATTTACAAAAGTAAGGTATGTGCCAAATTTTATTAAAATCGGCTTATTACTTTTTGAGATATGAATTTTTTTCGAATGAAAACTCAAAATTTTCCCGGAAAACCTCATCCGATTTTCCTGACTAACAAACATGTCAAATCCATTTACAAAAGGAAGGTATGTGCCAAATTTTATTAAAATCGGCTTATTACTTTTTGAGATATGAATTTTTTTCGAATGAAAACTCAAAATTTTCCCGGAAAACCTCGTCCGATTTTCCTGACTAACGAACTTATCCAAGCTATTAACAAAAGAAAGGTACATGCCAAATTTCATCAAAATCGGCCCATAATTTTTTGAGTTATCGGTGTGATACACACATATATATATATATATATATATATATATATATATATATATATATATATATATATATATATATATATATATATATATATATATATATATATATATATATATAACATATAAAAATTGAAACTGACCCCGGATATGGGTTCTAGGGGTCCTAGTTCGCGCTCATTTGCAAAAAATTTTTCAAAATTCAAAAGTCGGGATCTCCCCATTAGTGAATTTTTTCTACGAAAATTCACTAATAAATCAATTAAAAAAGGCCGCCATCCGAAGAAAAATGAAAAAACAAAACATTACATTTTTACCATGCGGGTGAATCTGGTAGTGCTAAAGTTAAATTACTAGTTACAGGAAAAGATAGAAATATTCGAGCGTTTAAAAAATTCAGTTGTCTTGTCAGTCATGGCGATTTAAAAATAGCGTGGATGACACCGACATCATTAAAAACTGCTTTAAGAAAATATTCTTTCCAGGGGTAAGATTACACTAGCAGCAGCTCTCTAATTTTTACAATGTATATTACATATTATGATATTGTGGAGGACGATACTTGATTTAAATCCAGTATCAACTTTGATAAACAAACAAATTGTTTACACTATTTTATTACATTCTGTATTTGCAAAGCTGAGGACATCACCGAAACTGCAGTTTTACATACAATAAAATAGTGTAAATCAATCTGTTTGTTTATCAATATTACATAATCTCAGCTCTAATCTGAGACTAGAGTTATAAAATTCTTTCATCCTCTGATGATGCTAACTTTGTTAGTGAAACGATCGTCAGGTCTTTAAAAAGATGTGTTGTGGTGATTGGGGTTCTCCAAGTGTACTTATCAGTGCTCATCGCAGGTTTCAATCTTCACTTAGTGAACAAAGAACTGTGAAGAGGAAGAGGAGAACATTGAGTGTTTGGAAATTGTGATTCGTTAATCAGGACCTACAATATGCACAATCTGAAGATCTGAAGACATGAATATTTCAAATATAATTAGACCTAATGTAAGGAAAAGTCTGGACGCATCAAGTGCGTTATGGTAGTAAATTTTCCTAAAAATGTTTTTAATAGCAAATATGTGTGTGTTTTTTTTAAGAAAACAGGCATCAAATTTGGTTACCAGTATAACCTATATAGTAAAAACAATGTTCCATGTTTCATCAAAATGACTTTATTGTTTGAAAATACACAAAAATTTCCGAAAGTAAACTTAAAGTGTTCCCGAAAAACTCCTTTCTTGGTCAACCTTATAGGTTAGTAGCAAATTGAGCTATTCAAATATGAAGAATTTGATCAAAATTCGCTACCATAACGCACTTGCTGCGTCCAGAATTTCTTTTCTTACAAACATGCATTAGATTTCGATGTAAAATGCAAAAATGCAATAACATAAGGCGTGTTTGATTAAAAAAAAAAAAGAAAAATTGTATCACCAACCACTTATGGGCCAGCCTGTCATTGTAGAAATAATTTTTAATAGGTGGCTCAAGACACCCTATAATTAATGTATACAATTTTTTTTTCATATCTTGTATAATAACGGATATATTGAGCTTTATTGAGATTTTACGAAAAGTCGCAAAAATTATATACCATTAAACGATAAACTCTATAGCTAAGACTACTGCCAAGCATCAGAGAAAGGGTCAATTTGAAATTAATTTTCTGAAAACATTTTAGTAAAATGAAGGACAATGACTGTTGAAACTAAGACTTAAGGGTTTGTAAAACATTCTTCTTGAGACATTTTCTTTCCATAGTCCGTATTAGATTCAAGTTATTTGCCTAAATATTGCCAATTTTGACGTTTTAAATCGCAACTTTGACGTTTTGAGGAAAACCTTAATTTATTTTCCTTTAAATGCTTATAACTTTTTTGTCTTTTGACCTACAGAGCTATAACGATATAAACCCGTGTACCAAATTCGGTTGTCCTTACTTTGTTATTTCCGGAGATATAAAAAATTTTCGAAAGAAAACACAAAATTTTCCGGGAAAACCTGGGCCAATTTTCCTGGCTGACGAACTTATCCAAGCCACTTGGAAAAGGAAGGTGTTCACCAAATTTAATCAAAATCGGCCCATTATTTTTTGAGTTATCGGTGTGATACATATATATATATATATATATATATATATATATATATATATATATATATATATATATATATATATATATATATATATATATATATATATATATATATATATATATATATGTATCACACCGATAACTCAAAAAATAATGGGCCGATTTTGATTAAATTTGGTGAAAAAATTCCTTTTGCAAATGGCTTGGATGAGTTCGTTAAGCAGGAAAATCTGCCTAGGTTTTCCCGGAAAATTTTGTGTTTTCTTTCGAAAAAAATTCATATCTCCGGAATTAACAAAGTAAGGGCAACCAAATTTGGTACGCTGGTTTATATCCTTATAAGTAAGCTACCTAAATTTAGCTATGTAAGTCAAAAGACAAAAAAGTTATAGGCATTTTAAGAAAAATAAATTGGGGTTTTCCTCAAAACGTCAAAGTGGCGATTTAAAATGTCAAAATTGGCAACATTTAGGCAAATAACTTGAATCTAATACGGGCTATAGAAATAAGATGTCTCAAGAAGAATGTTTTACAAACCCTAAAGTCTTAATTTCAACCGTCATTGTCCTTCATTTTACTAAAATATTTGCAGAAAATTCATTTCAAATAGACCCTTTCTCTGATGCTTGGCAGTAGCCTTAGCTATAGAGTTTATCGTTTAATGGTATATAATTTTTGTCGAATTTTCGTAAAAAATCAATAGAGCTCAATATATCCGTTATTATATAAGATATGAAAAAAATTTGTATATATTAATTATAGGGTGTCTTAAGCTACATCTTAAAATAATATTTCTACAATCACAGGGTGGCTCATAAGTCATTGGTGATACAAATTTCCTTTTTTTTTAATCAAACACGCCTTATGTTATTGCATTTTTGCATTTTCCATCGAGATATAATGCATGTTTGTAAGAAAAGAAATTCTAGACGCAGCAAGTGCGTTATGGTAGCGAATTTTGATCAAATGTTTCATATTTGAACAGCTCAATTTGCTATTAACCTATAAGGTTGACCAAGAAACGTGTTTTTTCGGGAACACTTTAAGTTTACTTTTGGAAAATTTTGTACATTTTCACACAATAAAGTTATTTTGATGAAACATGGCACATTGTTTCTAATATATAGATTATACTGGTAGCTAAATTTGATGCCTGCTTTCTTAAAAAAACACACATATTTGTTATTAAAAACATTTTTATGAAAATTCACTACCATAACGCACTTGCTGCGTCCAGAATTTTTTATATACAGTGTGGGACAGCCAAATGTAATAAATTAAGTATCTAAATTATTGTGCATATTTATTTTTTTAAATCCACAAATTCGTTACTTTTCAAATTAAAAAGTGACATCTTGCGACCTGAAAACTTCACCCTTCGAGTGACAGTTGCAACCCCCAATTTTTTAAATGGAAGTGTGGGCCTGTGCTACCTCATTTGAAAGATATCTTCATTCTTTATTCAAAAATGCTATGGTTTTAAAATTTATTGCAATAATTAACCGTAAAAGAAAAGAATTTCGTCTGATTGACGAACTTCGCTACAATGAATGACTAATCGCGTTTTATTATTGATATGTAGCTGATGATCGAAATGCATGATCAAATGTCTTGTCAGCATTCTACCTGTAAATAAAAATGCCTTCTAACGTTAATTAATATCTAAGGCGTGAACAACCTAATCTCAACCATTCTTCTTCTTCTTTAGTCAGGTAAATCGCGTGGTTTAGTTTTGTAGGCCATACTATAATGTAAAAATGTCCGGACACAGAAAATGCGTTATGGTACTGAATTTTCATAAAAACGTTTTTAACAATAAATATGTTTTTAATGATACCAGGCATCAAATTTGGTTACCATAATACCCGATGTCGTAAAAACAATGTACCATATTTCATCAAATAAGCTTTTCGACAAAACGCCCAAAAAGTGTTTTGCATGAAAATTTACAAACAATTTTTTCACGAAAATCAGAAATCATTTTTTAAATAACTTATTAAACAGTTATTATTATGTCCTTTACTTCTTAAACACCAAATACAGACTGTTCTATTTGAAGCAATCGAGTTGGGACATTTTTTAAAATTTAGTCACTATTTGAGAGCGCCTGTATACGGCAGCTCAATTTTTTCATGAAATAATATAAACGAAAACCTCTATTAACGCGTCATTTTCATTAGACTGTGATTTCTATTGGTAAAAATGCCGTATCACATTTTTGGTATCTGCTAAAAATGTGAAAAGTTGCAAAATAGTTGAAATAACTCGAAAAGAAGCAGGGATTACAATGCGATGAAAAATTCAGAAATGCACTAATATAAGGGGCGATCGATTTAAAAAAGAAAATTTGTATCGCCAACGACCGATGGGCCACATGTGATTATCGAAATAATTTTTATAAGATGCACCTCAAGCTACCCCATAATTAACGTATACAATTGTTTCTCGTATCTTGTATAATAACAGTAATACTGAGCTCTGTCGTAGAAATGCGTCAGCCGCTGTATATATGTAAACAGATAAAGACTGAAACTAACCCCGGATATGGGTCCTAGGAGACCTCGTGCTTATTTGAAAAAATATTTTTAAAATTCAAAAGTCGCGGTCTCCTCATTAGCGAATTTTAACTACGAGAATTTGCTAAAAATTATAAACAACCAAAACATAAGATCTAACCAAAACTACTGCTAAAGCATCGGAGAAAGGCGCTATTTGAAATTAATTTTCTGGAAATATTTTAGTAAAATGGAGGACAATAACGGTTGAGGCTGAAACTTAAGCACTTGTAAAACACACTTCTTGCGAAATTTTCTCTACATAGGCCGTATTCGCGTTAGGTTCTTAGCACAAACGTCGCCGATTTTGACGTTTCAAATAGCGACTTTGTCGTTTTAAGAGTTATCAAATTTCCAAAGTATTTTTTCTGGCATTTCTTGAACTTTTTGCGCCAAAAAACTTAGTCTTTGCGTGTAATATACAATAGATTTTATTATCCACACAAAATATGTTGCTTTTTTGTGTTTAGCTGGTCATTAGTGGCACCTAATGTTTTTTTCTTAAATGCCTATAACTTTTTTTCTTGTAACCTATAGCTCTAAATTCTGGTACATAGTTTATTTTTTAGAATAAACCAGCGTACCAAATTTTCTTGCCCTGACTTTGTTATATCCGGAAATATAAAAAAATTTCAAGAGAAAACACAAAATTTTCCGGGAAAAACGGGGCCGATTTTCCTGTCTAACAAATTTTTCCAAGCCATTTGCAAAAGGAAGGTACCCACCAAATTTGAAAGATATATATATATATATATATATATATATATATATATATATATATATATATATATATATATATATATATATATATATATATATATATATATATATATATAAATTTATACTGACCCTGGATATGAGTTCTAAGGGGCCTACTTTGCCCACGTTTGAAGAAACTTTTTCATAATTCAAAAGTCGAGATCTCCTCATTAGTGATTTTTTTTAAAGAAAATTCACTAGAAGCAAAGAGGCAATTAATGACGATATTCTAAATTCCCATCAATTTTGCCAAATTTGTTTTTTGTTTAATTTATCACTTCTACCCTGTAAGGATCATTTAAAGCAGGTTACAATGTTACAGCTGTGTGTTTAAAAATAGCTTGAATTTATCTTGAACATCTCGTACCAGTACCTTTCAGCACGTTTGTCGTATAATGCTTAACGAACAAAACAAGACATTACGTCTATAAGTATAGTATTTTCTATTATAATTAGACACAGTTAGAAACACTTTTGTTGTCACCTTAGGCAAAGGAGAGAACACTTGTGTGAATGCTACCCGTTTATGTGTGATTAATTTGTGGTGTAAAGTGTTTTGTGTTGTTCTGTATCTACTTAATAGTTTTACATGCACTATATTGTTATGGGAAGGGAGGCTCAAACACCTGTGTCGACGACGAGACCCAGTACCGCTTAATGTTATACGGTAATAATACCTTTAGTGAATAAGGGAGCGTGTTATGTATTATTGTATGGGTCATTATTCCAATGATAAAGGAGGGACTTGACATTTTCATTGTTGCCAGACTGAAGCACTTTGTACTAATTATAATGTTCTAACTTCTTTCTATTGAAAAATAAGGTGTAGCATACCAACAACTGCAACAAGTAGAAATTTTACAAGGTAAGATATCACACGCTGTCAAAATATCGGTGCTGACGTTCACATCCATAATTTAGCATCAGTTCAGCAGCCTATGGCCATAGGAAGTTTTCAAATGAGAATTTGAGTTTCAAAATGTTTGGGTAAAGGTTTGTAGGGAAATGGAAATCTAATTGAGGCAATATTTACAAAATTGGAAAAGTGACAGTATCAGGTGTTTGACGGTTAACTCTATTCTTTATGGAAGCATAAGTTTAAGCCTATTCTGTAAGACACGCAGTATCATTAGCGTGAATAAATGTACTAATATTAATAGCTTGTGAGTATTAATACGGATAATGGTACACGTAGTGTAAAAAACTAAGAAAGAGAATAACGATGTAAAAGCAATCATTTCATAGACTAAATACTGTTCTCGGTAATAAACATTTCAACTTGGACATTACCAAGAGGTTCGTCAGGTATACTTACGGAGTGTTGTAATCTATGGGGCGGAAGCTAGACTTTAGATAAGAAGAAAACAAATAGAATAAACACGCCGATGTAAGGACAAATAAAAGTGTGTTAGAAATAGTAAGAGAAGAAATATGCTTTCAGAGGAATCATATAATATTTGTTGGTTTATATTTCGAGTCACAATAACTTTTTGAGAAGAATATTTGAAATATCCATACTTTGGGAAAATGAAAAAACTAAGAGCTTCTAGGAAACCTGGCTCAGTTTATGGAGTACAGAAGCTACAGTAAAATGAAAGAAAAACTACTCGAGACACAGAGTCTCCTGTAGATTGTGACGATGACTACAATATTAAAATTAATAGCATAATCAAATCATTTACGTTTCTGCAAATATTGAGAGAATTTTAATTATTATATAAAGGAGTGCTGTGTCCGTTAGTTGACCGCATATCTTTTTTCCATTTGACCTGACATCTGTTTATTCGGTAAGTTTAAAAAACGAAGTAATTTTTGCCGTTATTTCAAGACAATTACTGTTGTTTTTACCACCGTGCACATAATAATTAACAATCACTCGATACTATTAAAAAATATATAGACGCAGCAAGTGCGTTATGGTAGTGAATTTTCATAAAAATGTTTTTTAAAAGCAAATATGTGTGTTTTTTTACGAAAGCAGGCATCAAATTTAGTTACCAGTATAACCTATATAGTAGAAACAATGTGCCATCTTTCATCAAAATAACTTTATTGTTTGAAAATGTAAAAAATTTCCGAAAGCAAACTTAAACTGTTCCCGAAAAAGCTGATTTCTTGGTTAACCTTATAGGTTAATAGCAAATTGAGCTATCAGATTTGAAGCATTTACTGAAAATTCGCAACCATAACGCACTTGCTGCGTCCAGAATTTCTTTTCTTTCAAACATGCATTATATTTCGATGGAAAATGCAAAAATTCAATAACATAAGACGTGTTCGATTAAAAAAAAAAAATTTGTATCACCAATGACTTATGGGCCATCCTGTGATTGTAGAAATATATTTTTTTAGATGTAGCTCAACACACCGTATAATTAATGTATACAATTTTTTTCTTACCTTGTATAATAACGGATATATTGAGCTTTATTGATTCTTTGTGAAAATTCGACAAAAATTATATACCATTAAACGATAAACTCTATAGCGAAGACTACTGCCACAGGATCAGAGAAAGGGTCTATTTGAAATGAATTTTCTGGAAACATTTTAGTCAAATGAAGAGCAATGACGGTTGAAGCTGAGACTTCAGGGTTTGTAAAACATTTTTCTTGAGACATTTTCTTTCCATAGCCCGTATTAGTTTCTAGTTCTTTGCCTAAATGTTACCAATTTTGACGTTTCAAATCGCGACTTTGACGTTTTGAGGAAAACTCCAATTTATTTTTCTTTAAATGCCTCTTAACTTTTTTGTCTTTTAACTTACAGAGCTAAATTTTTTTGATAGGTAATTTACCCATAATGAACCTGTGTACCAAATATGTTTCAGTTTTAAGTCAAAGTACGCGCCCTCTGTGAGATTGTTTGTTAAACACTATTTTAAGTTGGTTTAAATTTTCGCTATATATTGATGAAATCTGTTTTTAAGTTCGAAACATTATCTCTCAATAACAGATGGATCGTTTATTTATATTAATGCTCATAGGAAACTTCCTTTCACGGTCATTTATATTATTTAAGTTAATTGTTTGGTACCTGTGACTTCTTGACGATTGCTGTTATAGGTAATTTTGATTTGTATTACCGTACATTGACTGCTTGTGGTGATTTCTTGACTGGAAACATCTACGGGATTGACTGTTTAAGTGTTGGACACATTTTATACCATTTATGCACAAAATTTACTTAAAATTTTACAATATATCTCGAAGCTAAAATATGACGCGATCCTCGGAGATTATCAAACAACCTTCTCGAATATTCTACGGAAAACGGATATTCTGCCAAGAAACTCTTGAACCCTCTCTATTTTCATTTCCTCTTATAGTTCATTGCTGACTGTCTGGAAATTATTTTCAACATTTTCATTTTGTTCCTGAGCCGCATATATTGACATCCAGTATCGAGTATGGAAATCATCATTGTTTTTGTATTTGACAGGTGAGTCGAATTTTGATACTCGCCAAATTAAAATCCTTCACTTAGATGTCACTTACAAACAGAACTTCTTAAAAACTAAATATGACATTTAACTAACCTAACTTATTCAATAGATGTAAACAATTATTTTTAACACAACCAAAAACACTCTTAATTATTCTCTCTTGCTTGAGAAGTTCTTTTAGTAACATCACAGATGTCCATTTCACTATTTATGGATATACAGAGTGTTTTCTTATACATTTTGTTTTTAAGTTATGTTATGAAAACCTGTTGACGATATTTATTTGGTTTTAAATTTAATCTGTTTTTAAACTTCAAGCTATACATACATATATTAGGTATGTAGCTTGATTACCCTTTACTGATATTGTCCCCATTATATAGGTTATATATTACTATTCAACAATGATCTAAACGATACATTTATTTTCAGATTATTTATATTTCATGCATCCAGTACCAAATAACAGCAACAAAGAATATGTGTTGTAATAATGTGTTATTATTTATGGTTTTTATGTGTCCAGTGTGGTGTAATATGATTAATTTGTTTTGGGATGGCTTTGGATATTCAATGACAGAACATACAATTTACTAAAAAGAGTACATTCACATCTCCTGTAAACTGTAAGTATTGTTTGAAACTTTTTAACATTTCAATATATATATATATATATATATATATATATATATATATATATATATATATATATATATATATATATATATATACCACCTAAAGAAGCTACTACCAGTAGTTTAAAAATTAAACATCTGTTAGATTTGTATGGTTTCTCGTTCATGCCTCGTAAAAGGATATTTAAGGTTTCATCTTTCCAGAATTATTATCGCGTTTGACAACAGCGCTCAACATTATCTAACCTGTCAGTTAGCCTTTACCTACCAGCATTCAACACACTCATTATAGTACAATATCCTCTCACTCATTAATTTTCTATAGGCTTTTATAAGTTTAAATTCTATAAAAAGAAGGTGGCGGTTAACTGACTATGACTAATTAGTTTCGTAAATAATTTATTTAGAAAAAAATAGAAGGAACAGCATTTTCATAATGTAATAAAGAAATAAAATATGTGGGTTCAATTCAGCGTGGCTGAAAATCTATTTGAACTTTTTGAGCTGATATGTGTGTTGATGAAATAAATTGATTTAGCACTACATTACGCACAAAAGAACGTAAAAATAAGTAATAATTTAAAAAATAGCAATTATAAAAATTCGCTAATTGTAACTCATAAACACTATTTTTCTTATTTCCAAAAAAAAAATATCCGAAATTCATTAGAAACTCTATCAACCCACGCTACTAAATATAACGAAGTTAAAACTATCCTGATCAGTTAGCTATTCCTATAGTATAACACACCAAAAAAACATGCGTCGAATGAGAATTACCTAATTTTTTTGAAGTCTGTTAAAAAGCATATAAAACAGGAAAAAATTGACTATCCGCGACTTAAATTATCTGCCAATCTACTACTTCAAACCTCGTAAGACGGCTTCCTTATGCATGTAAACGTATATGTATGTGTATGCATTTGAGCTGTGTTATCGACAACGGAACCTTTAACCTCAATGACCTAATTTTGATGATGAATATTGAAGAGAAAGCTCTGTGAAGTTGCATTTTATTTGAAAATAATTATAGAGAATGATGAGGAAATCTTATGTTATTATCTATTATATCGAGCTCTATATTTAAATACTAAACATCATTATGATAAAATTATTTACCTAAAATATAAACTCACTATAATACCGAAATATATGAGTGAAAAGAAAACAACAACAAAAAAACAGCTAGTTTAGATTTGCTGGTTAATAATTGATACAGATTCCCTAAAATAAAGATACAACAAAGAACTGGAATACATTAAGAACGTAACTAAATATACCTTTGTTTTCTTCGCATAAAAATTAGTCAATAAATATATAAAACAAAGAAAATGTTAACGAAATCCACGACTTGGAGAAAAGGGAAAACAGACAAAAACCTTGTGTATTTACCATTTAAACCGCGAGTTACAGTTAACATTTTCCACAAAAATTCATTAAAAATTTGCCGGGTAACCTATAGGATAAAGATAAAACAATTGAAACTAATTTTGAAGAACTTTTAGCGGAACTGAGAGATGGCTCTATGCGAAATTTCTCAGCATATTTGTGATAATAATTTCCATGTAGATAGAGAAAAACCTCAAGTTAATCAAAAGTGTCTGTCAGGTAATCGCGACAATTATACTAATATATATATATATATATATATATATATATATATATATATATATATATATATATATATATATATATATATATATATAGATATATATATATATATATATATATATATATATATAGAGAGAGAGAGAGAGAGAGAGAGAAAGTTGCCCAATAAGCGCTCCATAGCTACTAAACAGTTGTACTTAATAAAACTTATAATCTGTCATATCTTTGCTACAAAATTATTTTAAAGTATACAAGTGTACCAAAAAAGAGTAAGATCAAAAATTATATTTTTCTTAAATGGAATACTATAGTTTTTTGTGTGGTAAATGAGGCCTCTATAGTTTCTATAGTCAACTACAAGTTTGTATAATTGTCAAATGCAATGTTGCCGACTTATTAATTTTTCTTTAAAAATGTAGTCAAAAACATACTCTTTTCAAACTGTTATATTTCTGCCACTGTTCGCTAATTTCCCTGAAAAATCTACGCGTAATCTAATATTGGTTTAGTTCATCCTGAACTATCTTTACTTTTGTATTTTTTCATACAGGGTGTTCAAAATGTCTCTTCGAACATCTCTACATTCACCTTTATTTCAATTGAATTTCTTAAATACAACGCCCTGTATATTATTTAGCCGTTAAAAAGCTTAAGATATGCTCACTCAGAAAATACCGTGTTTGCCGGATCTACCTCAACCTACTTTTAAGATATTAAGGTTTTTCCAAAAATTTACACAGAAAATGAGAAAAATCACAGGCGGCTCGGCACAAGGAATCGAAGCAATTGCTACTCGTTAACACAATAATGTTATTTCTTTTTGTATCACAAATGTATATCACATTTATTTGAATAATGATAAAATCATTCAAAATAAAAGATTATTAAACGTAACATATGGGGCGGTTCCAGAGGGACCTTGCATGCAGACTCTGCGGCGAGGGGGAGGAATCAGCCCAGCATAACTTGTGCGAGTGTAAAACTCTGGAGCGCAAAAGGCAACTAATCTACGGACAGTCTAGACCGGAGACAGAGCAATATAAAACTTCACCCTACCAATTGCTGTGCAGACTAGTTCAAGGCCCAGTGATTTTGGAATGGGTGGAGTAGAAAAGACAAAGGGCACGCAGAATAAGCCCAAGGCTGCGGTGCTCTCGGGCCGGCAAAGGACCGGACGAGTCCTAAGGGAGAAAACAAAACCGTAACATAAACACAATCATTCAGAATAAAAGATTATTAAACGTAATACGTAATATAAAGTAATTAACATAAACACAATAAGACATCAGATGTCCAAACACACCACTATTTTGTTATAGGTACATATTGAACCTGTCTGTTAAAGATTTATTTACATTCCGTAACATCTAGCGAGTACCTGAATAGAATGCTTCTCTTATTCTTTCCAGCATGTTTACTTTTGTTGTTAGGGGTGTTTTGTAGACCAGATCTTTAATTTATCGCCAAAAGAAAAACTTTCGTTTCGTCAGACCTGGTGGCCTTGAAGGCCACGGAATAATTCCTCGTCTTCCGATCCAACAGCCTGGAAATTTGACATTCAGAGTATTTCGGCTCCAGTGCTGAAATGAACAGGAGCCCCATCCTTCTCAATAGTTGCAGTGGTATGTTTTCCAGCAGATTATCAAGATCTTCATTTAAAAATGTTGGAAAATTATTCCATTGAGGTGTCCATACAAAATGGAGCCATACTTGTGGTCTCCAATTATTATTCCTCCCCATACACTCCACCTTTGTTGCTGGTCAACAATTCTCACAAAATCTAAATTGGCATCGGCGTAGAAGTGTACATTATGCCTGTTTGCATGACCATTGTTTTGGAAAGTCGCCTCATCGGTGAACAATACATTATTCCAAAAGCGTTCCCCTTCTCCAATTCGAGCAAGATCCCAATTACAAAAATATATCCTATTTTCGAAGTCTTGTCTATCAAGTATTTGAGTTAGTTGCACACGGTATGGACGGAACCTATTCCTACTCAACATTCCTTTCACAGATGTTTGACCTAAGGTCAACATATCTGTCACTTATGTCTGCTGTACTGCTATGTTGGGTCTTCAACAACAGATGCGACAATCTTAAATTCATTCTCTTCGTTCAGCACTGGCTTCATCCTTTCATACTCCGCGTACTTAACTGTCCCAGTCCCGTCAAATCAATTTACCAGTCTTTGAAATGATCTTGTATCTGGATGCTTTTTTTAGGAAATCTCTCATCGTACACTGACAGAAGACAATTCTTTAAGCATTCTCCAAAGGATATGAATCAATCGTATACTTCATTTTTATTACAAAATACTTTTTATTAAAAAAGATAATATGCACAAGATGTCACCAAATGTCATAGGATTATACAAATAATTAGTTACGTTGTGATGGCAACGAGTAGCAATTGCTTCGATTCCTTGTGGCGTGCCTCCTGTGATTTTTCTCATTCTATGTGTAAAACTTTGAAACTTTGGAAAACCCATAATATCCCAAAAGGAGGTTGAGATAGATACGGCAAACATGGTGTTTTCTGAATGAGCACACTTTAATCTTTTCAATGGCAAAATGGTATAAAGTGAGTTGTATTTAAGAAATGCAATTAAAATGAGGGCGAATGTATATATATATATATATATATATATATATATATATATATATATATATATATATATATATATATATATATATATATATATGTATCCATCTGATCAAAAAATAATTAACCGATTTCGATAAAACTCGGCAAGTGTCTTTATTTTATTAATGGCTTGGATGAGTTGGTTAGCCAGGAAAATCGGACAGGGTTTTCCGGGAAAATGTTGTTTTTTTCGAAAAAAAAAATTTCTCCTAAAATAACAAAGCTGTTTAAATGAAATTTGCTGTATATATTGCCTTAAGAGGGGCCTTACTACCCAAACTCAACTTTGTAAGTTTATAAAAAATTGAGTTAATCAAATTTTAATTTTTTTTCGAAAAAATTTTGTTCTCCGAAAATTACAAAGTTATTCTAATTAAATTTGGTGGATATCTTAGGAAAAACCTTACTACATACCAAAATTAAACTTTCTAAATTTATAGAAAATGGAGTTATTCAAATTTGAAACA